>JAPYZN010003002.1:0-14015 GCA_030522865.1 Psyttalia lounsburyi | reverse complement strand
TTTACCTTCTGTTCCGTAAAAATTACTCATCTGCCTGACACGTCAAAGTTAACCGCCTGGCGGAGATTTTCAGAAACGCTCCGTAATTATTGCGGAACGCTTCGTAATTTCTATTTTCTGAGCCGTAATAAGTCTTCAAATTTCTTGTAGAAACTTGCTGTTGGAGTTTAAGTTCCAAAAAAATTACGTGACTGTTCCGTACATTTTCACAGATGCAACAGATTTATTCTCTTTAATTCGTACAAAAATTTATGAAAAGAATCTTAGCGTGCGGATTACGTGACTTGTTCCGTAATTTTTCTTAAACTTTTTTCTGAAACCGCATTAATAGGCAAAATTTTTCATTTTTCTGTAGAGAAGCAGTTAATTGAAATAATAAAGTCACGTACGACAGCCACGAATTCGTCAATCCAAAAGCGATATCCAAAAATGTCGTCAATCCTGAACCGCAATATCGAAATTCGAATATTTTCCTGTATTCGATCCCAACAATTATAATTATTTGATTACATTCAGTAAAAATCCTAGAACCGCAAGCGCTTCTGAAGATCTGAATTTCTGCCAGAGGTATTCCTTTTTCAGGATTGCCATTAAAAATCAATCCGCACGAGTCTCCTGGTCCTCCCCCGAATGTCTCCGTGTGAGACTGAGAAACTTTAAGTTATAATTTCGATTTATAAAAATCCGAATCAACCTCATTATAATACAACCTCCTCCATAGCTCAGCATCCATCTGTTATCATTTACATCCCGATGTAAAAATCCGCGAACGCCTCCAATCTCTTCCCCAACAAAACAATCACCAAGTCCACCCGCCCGGTCGACTAGGCCCATCCCTCAGAACTAAAAAAAAAATCCACTGCCACTAGCCTATTTCGCCTGGCCCCAGTGTTCCTCATCCCTCCAGAAATCCCCGCATTTTTTTCGCTCATAACCATAAAATTTCAATCTTTCTTCTTCGTTCGTCTTTTTCGCGATTCGAATGACATACGAACAGATCTTCGGGGCTTCTTCCACCCCTTCAGCGAGTGAAAATTCACCCTCCTCCGCCCGCCCCACTCTCACCACCAGGTCAGGTCTTCTTCACTAACATTGAATTTCCAGTTTCTCCCTCTCCGTTACGCTCCAGTCGAGTTAAGTTCATCAATACACCCCTCTCACTCTAACGAATGGCTTTCAACCATCGGATTGTCCCCACTCTTAGAAATTTCAACGAATGGCGAACTTGTGGTGGGGATGTTGAGGTTTACCCACGGGCGTGGCTCTTCATAGTTCCTGTGTATTTTACTTAGTGTACGCCCATTTGAGTTTCCTTTTCTCTCTTTCATACCGACCCGTCGAGTTTGCTTTTTTACCATTTGATCGTCACATGTTTTTCGCTACGGATTATGACGCGGTCTACGCGATTATGACCACCGGTATCCTATGCTTCCCTCACCATCAAATGCGGATGTACGTAGCGCGTGTATACAACGGCTACGTATGTACATATACATAAGACACTTTTTCCGACTAATACGTATACTCGGATTTCTTGTTTTATGTTTCGCTTTGAGGAGGGTGGGGTCTGTTTTTCCACGATTTTCGACTGCGATCAGTTGAGTCAGCTTGGCGAGTCCGGGGAGATCGGGTTCACGTAGTTTCGGGGATTTTCGTTAGCTATATCGTGATTTTTTACGAACTTTACTTGGCGGGTCATTATCTTCTTTTCCGTCCGGCTCTCCCGGTTCACGGACAGTTTTACGTACTTTGGACATACGACGAGTGCTATAAAATTCACCCAAATTATTTCTACCCGCCGAATTGTACTAATTAATCATTCAAGATGGATAAAATTGGAGTTCTCCAAGTACAACAAGTGTTCCAAGTCTCGGACATTGGAAATCAGAAATAAAATTCGATCTTAACGTTCGAGTTATTCGCTCATTATTTATAATTTTTTCAACCTCTTCTGGCATTGTCATTTTTCGAGCTAGGACGACCATGTTCAAATCAATCCTAGTCCTGACGTCCACAAGTAGCTATTGTAGCGGCTGTTTCCAAGAACAATTAATCAGGAGATTGATATAAATAAAATACTCTACGTTCCTCATTCACGTCGACACCGGAAAACCGATCATTACAAGCGGCGATTGTCCACAAATTGGATTAAATATTAGCTCCCGGCTTTCCCCTCGGGAGTTCCGAAATCCCCGAAGTCCCCAAAACTCTAATAGTTTCTCATTAATTGACTCAAGAATCTTTAGACTGCCGGGGACACCCCCCGATTTCCGCATAATTGCAGTTCCCTTTACTTACGGGTGACGAAGATACTCAAGATAGTTTTATTTATTTACTTTCCTTCGGACAAGTACTACATGAGCATGAACACCTAACGAAATCTTTCCCCACGACGAGCCCACACACACACTCTCTCTCTCTCGGACTCTCTCACACACGCACAGGCACACACACACACACACAGAGAAATGGTTTGTATCCTTTCGACCATAAACTGGCACATATACTATGAAAATAGCTCGCACGGACGCTCTGGGCGTCACTGTGACACTCTGCGCGCGAAGGATGACGATGGTAAAGAAGCCTTGCGCGATATCAGAAGTTATTTGTTCTTGTGTATACCTGTGAACGAGGGCGCTTGTGTTTGTAAGCGAGACGGAAGTGGGGATGACTTCGAAGGCTGGATCTTTCCAGTTATCAAAGTGCACACGTAGTGGGAGATGTGGGGGAGGAGTGGGGGGGCCATTGAGGCGGAGCCTGCAGACGTGTATTACCTCCCCTCTCGTTGTATTTCTCACTGGATCAACGCACGGTTTTGTCAATGCGATAGTCACGCCTGTACGTGTCAACTTTTACCCGAATACCTGCAATTATACGGGCTATGAACACCTATTGATTACTATTTATCGACCATTGAGGCGAAGGTGAATTTTTCCTGCCTTTATTGTCATGATTAATGGCAAATCATTGCCATTGTACGAGCAGGGCTTGAATCGATAATCTTTCGGATGATTTGTGACTTAAAAATATGCCCAGTCGAAGAGACAGACAGTGGAGATTTTTTTTTTAATTAAGTTAGCGAGAAATTACGGAGTTTATTGTTACTGGGGTCGTATTATTCGCGGGATAATCCCCGAAAAATCCGCGGGGTTAAGACTCGCGAACCGTAGAAAGTAGGGATAACTCTGGTGTTAATGGGCGTACTCGTGGTTAACACCCTTAATACCCTTGGAGTGGGTATCTGTAGTGGGGATAACATCGGGATTAATCGTATATTTTCGGTCGGCAAGTCGGCGGGATCTTCTCAATATATGGGCGAGGGGAGGGAAAAATTTTCACCATCAAGCGGTGCAAGCCGTTTACGCGGGGAAGATTGTAAAAATGTGGTGGGATGAGAGAGAGTGTGCTGATGCTGTGGAAGAGAGGGGTGAAGGTAGCGTCGGAAAAGGCGTCGCGTTCAACGCCACCCGGATTGGTGCTGGAACGCCAATCGGGGCGTCGAGCCCTCATTATCGCCCCAGCTATGGGCAGTAGGAGAGGTCCAAGTTCTTCACATTCGCCTCTGTACGTTACCCCCCCCCCCCCCCCCCCCCCCCCCCCCCTCGCCGCTATTTCGTATCCCACTACGACGTCATCGTGTTTCTCGAGCGTTAGCAGCGCCGACTTTGGGGAGCGAATGGAGGTAAGTGAGCGATAGGGGAAGGGAGGAGGAGCCCGAGCTCAAGTCTCTATCTCAGTCTTTGCGTTACTGCTCAGCAGTATTCACGCCTACTACGCTTTCCGTGCGCTCACTCTGATCCGTAGTACTACTTGAGATTCAACTTCTCCTCGCTCCCTCCACAATCGGCCCCCTTTTTACGTCGTGCCTTCTCACTCCCTCCCTACACACATTCACACTCAACTCACCAGTCCAGTGACTTCAACACAAAGATTGCATGGGGGCTTTTTTGTGTTGTACAATCTGTCTTCCTCCAACCAATGCAAAACGGACAACTGGTGTATAACGTTTGGGTAGTGGCAAGCGGGCCTCTCTCCCCACCCTGTGGGCTGCTGTTAGTAGCGAAGGCGATACTACTCGGGGACTTTAGCACACCAACACCTCCGCGCGCTCCTGAGCGTGAGGGAGGTGTGGGGGTGAGCGAGAGGAGGAGGTGTCAATCCTAGCGCTGCTCAGTGACCATCGCGGCGCCACCCAAGTAACACCTTAGCCTGCTACGTAGCCACTAAACTTCACGTAGTGGGGAAAATTATTTACAGAAGATGAATAACGGATTAACAATTCATTGAAATTGCAACTCAGTGTGGATCTATGTAATTCGTTGATCTTAGTTGATTGCAATATTTGTTTTTGCATTGTTGATGTGTTCATTTAATTTGTGGCAGACATCAGTGAGACGTTATTGAGACGTATTTGTTTGTGAGAATTGTGAGGTATTGCCGGGATTTTTATTGGTTAAGTATGAGCTTATTGGAGGGCATGAGGAGTATGGTATGTAATGATACTGACGTACCAGCGACTGTTGCCGGCCGTCGGACGCTGTGAAATGGGTGTAAAATGTTCTTTATCGAGGCAGCATAAAATAATTGTTCGGTAATTTGTACTGGATTACCCGGTGGATATTTTAAAATTGAATAATCTCAGATTAATGTTATACTCCAACTGTAATTTTTCAAACATACGATGGAGAAATACAAATTGGCAATGGTATTTAATCGTGATACAGTGATTGAAGCGTGACTGGAATTTCTACAGTTAATCCAACCCGGTGGCACAGACATAATTGATAAACAAAGTGAATCCGAGAAATTAGTGATAAAGTGGATTGTAAATAGGAGTGACAATGTGCAGTTAATAAATCGATTGATTATATTGTAATTTTTATAAAAAGAGAATAATAACACCCGAAAGATGTCGAATTTGTTGACGTCGAGATCAGAGCGCGTTTTCAAAAAGGAAATTTATCTGCTTCGTCCAATATCGCGAGAGCGCTCGAAAAGACCTTCATGAATGTACTTTAATCTCATTGACAGTTGAAAGCTTAACAGCGAAATTGCAAGCTCGAGCAGTTGGAAAAATAGTTAGAGGAGCTGAGCGCCGAGAGAGAGCCCACTGATAAAAATTGAGGGGGGACGGTGAAAGTGAGAGCAAAAAATTGGAGGTTATTGAGTCACTAGAAGAGTAATCGACTCCATTAAAAAAAAATCGAAGCTAATCTCGATGAGATTCGAACAAGAGACGTCGTGCAGGGGTACCCACTGCGCCAGTACACCATTACAGGCACCGCAGCGTATTCACCCAAAGATAGAATTAGTGACACCAGTTGAGGAGCTGTCAGACGATTATACTGATATTCGGAATCGTGATAAAAGCACTGTGAAAAATTACGATAAATCCGATAAGGAGATATTTGAATTTGTGAATAACGACACAGTTGAGGGTGGAAAAACGGGTCACAGAGGGGTGACGGGGGGGCCTGGGATGGCGTACCCCGCACCAGCAGGGCCAACAATTAATCAACACTCGCCATTTTCAGCAATAAGCACTTCGGCGAGTCAGGGTAACGGTCATATTGCGGGGAGCCATTTGCCGGCACCGGCGGCACCGAGGCCAACTGATTTTAGTGTATCCTCGTTGTTGACGGCCGCCAATACACACTCAACACATTTGGGAGGTTCATCGTCACAGGGCAGTGCATCACCACCGCCTGGTGGTCCTGGTAGTCCAGCAGCTGCACCTGAAACCCCACCACCCCACAATAATCAAAGAGACTTATCGCATAATTCAGCTGAGGCCGCGGCCGCCAATTATTTCAACGCTCTAGCGGCTGCTGGTTTCTGCAATCCAGGAGCACAATTTCCACCCAATTCACCTAACGCACATCATTTGGCGGCTAAAGGACTGATCGGAAGCCCTCATCATCATCCACAATTTAATCTTCACGGGCTCACGTCGCAAGGTATGTTCGGATTTTTTATTTCTAGTTTGCGAATATTACTTGGAGAGGGGAAATCCATTAGTCGAACTATATCCGGGCCTGTAGTTTGAGTTCCACTGTTGGAATTGATGGCTTACTAGGTAATTCGTCTAATGCATTCGGCCAAATGTGGTCGGACATCGCGGCACGCCTCTTTCCAATGGAGATACAGGATAAATAAATAAAATAGGATTCTCTGTAGTAATAATTTACGCGAGAGAACGAACGCAATCCAATCGCTCAATCATCAAACTCTGAATATAATTATTAACATTTTTCAATCAGCGATAATTGGAACAATACCCGGCTCAACTCGCGTCAGTTGAAAAAAATAGGGCGCTCCATCGAGGCGAGGTAAATAAACGAAAAACAAATATTGGATATGGTGTGCAAAATAAATTGTTGAGGTGAAAATATTTTTTGCTGGAGCAAAATGACAGACGGAATTATTTACAATGGCGGTAGTGTCAGTAGTAGGATCATTCTGATTATTCTCGGTTTAGTTTGCTCTGTTGATTGGTATTTTCGCGGGTCTGGAGATTTTTCTCCTCATTTCTCATTGAATTTCATTCATCTGGGGGCACTCATGAACTTGTACGTCAATGGGATTTTATTTCTCCTCGGTTTGTTCGTACGAAAATTTGCTCGTAGGCATCATAACATAACGCGGGTTATGATTCAGTTTCATCGTGTGGTTATATACGTTGCGTAACGTCCTGACAACATGCGAATTTACCACGCAAATACTTAGGCTCCAACGGAGTAGGTGTAATTCGTTCGTTTTTTTTTTTTTTGATTCACTCATGTTTTAGAGGGTACAACTATTCTTGACGGGAGTTATGTACTGGTTCACGAGAGGCGCGGTCTTAAGATTCATTCAGTCAAATTTAGGGGAATAAATGTCTAATGTAGGATTATTGGATGTGATGGCGGTAAAAAAATTCGAGTGCAATGCTACAGACGTCGACGAATTTCATTGATCAACGTCTAACGACTAGTCACTGGTCTGTTGTTTTTTTTTCTTCAACTTGTTCGTAGAAGTCAACTGCCGGTGCTCACGATGACGATGATTAATCTCTGCCAAGGGTTTATCAGAGACTATGAGACGTTGGCGAAACGTGAAATTTCACGAGCCGTAAGCCACACGGAAAGAAAGTTGTCGGTAAAAATTAACATTTCGGGTGGCAAAATATTTTGGCCGGTCGGCAACAAATTACCCAGTCGGGCAGGACAATTCAACATCTTCAATGACAATTTTGCAACCGTCTAGGTAATTTTCATAATTTTTCACGGAAATCTAGATAACTTTTAGCAAGTCGTCACCAAATTTCACTGAGTGCTACGGTAATTATCGCCCAATGGTCACAAATTATTAAAGAGAACGGTCATTTTTAGCCAACTTTTCTCTCTGGATGACTGTTGAAAATGCGCAGAACATACACGTCCTAATCCCGCGGTAGTTCCCCCAGAAATTCGTGCACTACTCACTAACCGTAGGATCAAACAAGGGTCACCAAAAGACTCCGATGATATTACGCCCCTTTTTTGTCCGATTCCCTTCGAAATTGGAGTGGTACGTGGAAGTTTTTTGGTGAACCCACTGCGGTCCCATGGGTTCGTGGGTGGCGTCCCAATATTTGCCAGAATTTTCCCTCCGTTTGTGTGATGTAGAAGAATAAATCCGAAAAATATATTCTAATGATTTTTCATTACATTAGAAGAAGCGATTTTTCTAGCGCTCGATAGATAAGCCGACGTAGATTTCGTAACCTTAAAAAAAATACTGAATTAGTCAGTGGAAACATCGAGACCTATTGGCCTATTACGAACGTGTGTATTAAGAAATTAATTTCCTCCGAAACTGTCCGTTTTCCGAATTTTCGAATAAATAATTAATTAATTTGAATAGTTGAAACTATAGCAGGCGCTCTGTTGGATAAAAAATTTTTTTGAGAGTTCGGCGGCCATTGCTTTCTCCAAATATATTTAACGATTGAATATTTTTCATAATTTTTCTACAGTAATTGCATTGAGCTTTCAATTAAGGAGAAAAAACTCATGAAATATGGTTCACTCGGAAACCTTTTGACTGCCATTAATTATTGTTAATTTAAATTGTAATGGGAAAGGGGTTAGGCTGCGTGTGGTCTTGAAAAATCCGACCTCAGTGACATAACCGTCGCTTACCCTCAATTTGCATCGGCCACACATGGAAGATCATATATAATAAGTGATGGTTAATAGTCATTCCTCAATGAATTAAAGAATGAAAAAAATAAAAGTGAACGGAAAGTAATAATAAAGTACAGCAGAACGGGGGGAACCTATGGCAGCTGTTTTTTTTCTGGTATTGGCAAGTATTGAAAAGGAGAATAATCGATGCCCGCAAGACCACGATGTCCGCAAGAAATGAGCAATGAAGAGTGCGAGTGTTGATTGAGCTTCAATTTTTCGGTGTTACTGCGGTTGGGCATCCGTCCGCAGGACAACTGTCCCTGGCGTCGTGTGATATTCATTCACGCGTGTACGTATTTCATGTACATTTAGTACTGTATAGTGCGTCAGTAACTCACACGAAAGAGCGCCTTTTCCCCGAAGCATGACGAACCCGTTGATGTGAGTGTGTACACCGAGCGATTTGACCGTACAGGACAAGCAGAACAAATAGGACGAGCCAGTCCGTGGCAAACGCATTTGGTTTTTTTTTTCTCTCATCATGATGATCGATCATCCGTTAAAAAAATCGTGGGCGAGACGTCTTCGATGAGCTGACTTCACTATTTCAGAATTGTTCAGGATATTACAATTCGTTAATGTTTTTTTTATTAATTTAGGGCAGATCAGTGAAAATATTTCAATTGAAGCGGACTGAGAGAACTTTTCCATAGAAATTGCCATTCCCTTCGGTATACGCACTTTGTCCTCGTTCGGGGAACATTACTTTTTAATTTTTGAGTACCTAATCAAAGTTATGTAGATACATGTTTGCATAATTTTTAGGTTAATTTTTAATTCAAGTAATCGGGATTTCCGGGGAAAATTAGCGGACTACTCAGTAAAAGTTGTTTACCGCTTGCTAAAAATTATCTAGACCGGGGTATAATCTTCGTTGAAGATGTGGAAGTTTACTGAGCAGGTAGATAATTTTTTCTCTAACGATTAAAGTGCACAATTATTTTTACTGAAAAATTTCGCTACGTGGGTTATTGAGCGTTATAGACAATCTCCAATTTTGAATTGATCGATTGGCACAATCTAAAAATTAATTATGATGAAAATATAAATTGCCAAGCATCAAATATGGCACCTTAGAGTATTTGTTTGGCTTTAATTGGGAAATTTATATTGACATAAACAAATAATGTTAAAAAATATTTTTATCCCTGCCGATGTGTGCGTATAAAAAGCAATTATTAACGGATTTTATAGGCGTTTAGTTGGATGCTGAATTGAAGTTGCATCCTGAGTTTTTCTGAAAAGTTTTTGTCCTTATTCGTTCAAGTTTCAGTTTTGTTATATAACGAAACAAACAGAAAAGGCGTGGTTCAGTAATCGTGGACTTCATGAGTAGATTTAAACGGGTGAAAACGAAATTGCCTGACTACTCATCAAATTGAATTCAACGGTAGTGACAAGGAACGTCACTTTAAATTTGAGTAAACAATTCTTGTCCATTCAACATAAATAATTACGAATAGGAACAATTGCCCTTTTTTACTCAAAAAGTTATTGATTAGTTTGGACGTTAATGTGTAATCAGTGAACAAAATAATCTGATTTTAAAATTGAGTTAATAATGAAGCCGAAGGGGATGAGAATTGAAATTTACAAATTACCCAAAATTCGCACAAAAATTGAGATTTTCCACTTCTAGATGAGGGAAATTATTGTAATTGCCCGTACACCGATTTTCCGCGCCTTTACAATCGGTCCAGGTCTCACAATTTTTCCAAATCATGCCAAAACTGCACTCCTATTGGAAAAGATCAAAAAGTGAACGAAATGAGCTTGGAATTGTGAATTTATGGGGCTGTGATATAAAATATTTTTATTTATTTAATGGCATTATCTTCATAACTCTCAACTTGTCGATTTTTCGCTTCAGGACTTGGACTTGGTCCTCACACGCCTGAGGAAGCGAACGCGGCCGTCCTGGCAGCCGCAGCAGCAGCTCTCCATCACCACCATCAGGGTGGGCCAGGTGGACCGGGCATGAGGCCACTGAGGTTGCCACTGCCTCCGGGCATGATGCACTCATCGCCACTACCTCTGGCACCCCATCATCCACTGGCTGCACCCCATCATCTCGTTCCACCTCATCCACCCGAGGACGATGGCGTTGTTGATGATCCCAAGGTTACCCTGGAGGGAAAAGAGCTGTGGGAAAAGTTTCACAAACTGGGAACCGAAATGGTGATCACCAAGAGCGGCCGGTAACATTTTTTTCTCATTTCATCAATACTTTCTCCCATCCTTCTCGACAAGTCCCTCCAATACTCACCATATTTTCCAAGATAATTATTCCATTCCACATGAACATCAAAAATATATTACGCACATGTGCTCATACTGTCCGTATGTTCACTTTGTTAATGAAAATAAGAAAGAGTGCGTAGAAACTACACACGACAGAAGTGAAACTTCGCGAGCTTGGCATTCAAATGACTCTAATATACACTCAAAAAAAGTACTTGCTGGATGTACGAGGTACTCACGGCTAGTGAGAAAAGCCCTTTTAGCCAGTGCCAAAGTATTTTTGACCGGGAGGGAAATTGGAAACTTGTTCGAAGTTCTAAAAGTACTGGATGCTAGTATCTGCCGCGGCGTTGCTAGTCACTTGGAGCAAGCACCAATTTTACTGGTGGCGAGTGTAGAAAACACTTGCAGTCAGTAATTTAAAGATAACTTTGGATGCAATTTTTTTTCTCATTTTGAGTTTTATTAATTGGGGAAGAAGTTGCTTTGATGAGCGGGCTTTTAAATGGGGGTAAGTGATAAGAAAGGGGAGGGGTCCTCTCATTGAGGGTTTTTTTTATTGGGAAGACATTTTCTCGGACGGAGGGGATCCAACTTGTGAATTTCAAATTTTTTAATTCAAGTTTGGTATTTTTAACTCCAAATTTTCCATTTTTAGTTTCGGAAATTTCGGCTTTTGCACAAGTGAACCGCTCTCCCAATAATAGAATCTCTAATAAAACTCGGTACTTGCAGAAAAAAATTACGGAACGTGCAAAAAGTAGTCAAGGTACTTGCGAAAAGTAACTAGGGTACTTGCGTAAAATAATTGCTGTACTTGTGGAAGGTAACTCAGTACTTTTTCCAATGGGCTCAAATGACTTGTGACCAGTATTTTTCAAAATCAGTATTTTTCCGCCAGTATCATTTTTTTGTGTAAATTTTACGTACATAACTAAGCCACCAACTAAACACTCCCCCGTAATTTCACGTTAACTCACGAGGCGGCGCGTCGTTTGCCGGCATTTCTCTTGTTTAATGACAATCCGTACTCCGGCTGACTCTCTACCGCCGAACGAGTACGAGGAGTGGGGCAGCCGCCCCTGCTGTCCACCAGGCGCCCCTCTCTCTCGCTGTCGCCAACTGAACCCATTCCCCTTAAATAGTTTCACGAATTTGTGACATAGGGCGCGCCGTATATCCGCTTACTCCACCAAACCAAAAGAAATCTCACTCCAAAAATATTCACGGAGACGATTAAATAGTAAACATTCAATTTTAAAATCCACACAGTAAATCTTGCCAAAAATTACTAAGTATTCCTATGGGCATTGTATGGCTATCATAGACATTCCAATTGTTACTATGGTCCATACTAACCCTTTCTGCGGCAATATAGAAAAGGTCGCTATGTCATTGTGGTAATGTTTACCCTGTTACACAGTAGGAATGACCATATAATGAGGTGGCCATCGCCTATGGTAATTATTACGATATCGAACGTAATCGAGTAATCCATCGTTCCTAGTATTGTTGACTGAGACAAATTGTCAGTATTATCAAGTTAAGTTAATTAAAATCCCTTTCACTGTGTTGACATGGTAATCTGTCTTATCACCACGGAAAATTTTCCTACTCCATAAAATGGTGACTCCGCCTCTTTCCAATCGTTTCTCACTATACCCACACTTCTATTATTAAATAAATCGTTGGCGAACTCACACTCCATCGAATAATCGTTGGCTACTTTATTTTTGGCACTGCAGCGAGTATCAATAATTCAATTGTCCCGGTCTTGAGCGATTGACGATCGAAAGTCTGTCTGTGGTGAGGACCGTAACCACTTCGTTTGAGTTTTTGTCCTCAAACGTTTATACATCTCTGCATTTCCACTCGACAAAAATTCGCGCTGCGTAAATGATTGGAGTCAAAAAGGGAGGGGGATGGGTGGAGGTAGAAAGACATGGAAAAAGAAGGCGAGTAAACCAGGAAATGAGATAGAAATAGATCTACACCTTCTTCCCTTTCGTGCGGTGTAAAGACCTGCTTTTGCGGTTGGTTACAAAGACGTTGGGAGGTGCTCGTGCGCGCTCTTCGACGCCCGATTGAAAACTTTTCCTCTCACAAATTTTTTTTCTTTTTCATTATTTTATACAGTTTATCCGTCTCTCTCATTACTTCTTCCTTATGATCGTTCGGGTATAAGCATAATGAAGAATGGAATCCAAGGGACTTGAAACGTAGTTTTTTTTTCCAACGGTTAACTCTTATGATGTACTTCACAGTCTATTAAAAATAAAATGCGAATTTTGTAGTTTCGAAATTTTACGGAGAATTGTCAGATGAAGGGGTATATAATAGAGCCTCTTCATTTAAAAATGTTTGAACAAATTTGGGAATATTTTTTAATATCAAAACACGTTATCCTGAGCAGATCATCAGAAACAAGATTTGATTGTGATTTGTTATCGAAAGTTATTTAAAACTTTAAGAAGGCAATTTGTTGAAATATTTTGAGGAACTGGCGACGTTCTCTTACCCATTAACAACAGTAATATTATTAATCTTTATGTGGACGATCGTCAGGGAAAATCGTGGCATGAGAAATCACGGGATAATCCAAGAATTATCCGACTGGTTTAAAAAATTTTTTCTGTAGTTACTGACAGGCAATTTTGATCGTTTTTATTAATTAACTGAATAGTAATTAGTGCAGATTATGCAAAGACGAATCATTAGCGAGAAATACGCGGATTCAGTCGTTTGTCAGATATAATTGTCAGATTCCCAAAAATAAAGAGTAATTTCCGACATTCTTCGTCAATTTTACTCAGACCTCAATCGTTTTGTTGCGTTTAGAATATGTAGGGAGTACTTAGTATGATGATTCATGAATTCAACGTTCATAAATTCGCGGCACCTTGGAGTAGAAAAAAAAAACACACAAGGATAGCTCTCAATACATTTTTCATTTTTGTCCCCAAATGTCATAACTCCAGAACGAATAAAATTTCCCCCGAATTTTATAATTACTACAATATAATGCGAGGTAGATTGTAGTTAAAAGGAACGTGTCGCACAAAAGGGTGAGCATGTACATTCACCTCTGCATATTTAACGTGGTGACGGACAGGTGCGTGAGAGTTGGCCACGTCTGAGAGCGAAGAGGCTACCGCAACCCCTTGTGATAGATGCCATGTTAGCATTATATTCTCAATTATTATTTTTGTCTTCCTTTGCATTATATTGAAATGATCACATGAATATCATAATGCACTGAGAGAAAAAAATTTTCTCCGCCGAAAATATATTCATTCCACTCAAAAAAATCGATGATATCGATTTTCCACCTGATGATGTAGGTGTTTCTGAGGAAATCTATAGTTTGAGGTAAATTAATTTGTTGTGCTCGCGAAAAAATAAAGATCACCCAAAATATTTTTTTTTTCACCTAAAACTTTTACTTGGCGGTAAAAGCTTTGATTTCCAGTCAAATATATCGTTTTTCAACATAATATTTGGGTTCTCGGAGTTTACTCAAAAATATGTGTATTCTATCCAACTGGTAAATTATCGAGTAGAAAT
>JAPYZN010003001.1:0-13671 GCA_030522865.1 Psyttalia lounsburyi | reverse complement strand
AAATTTCAAGAATCGTTGTACAAATTAATTGTAAAAATTGTGAAAATTAAAGAATATGGGACTCATGGCTAGCCATGGGGTCTCGGACGGATGCGTAATTTTTACAAAACAAATCGTCGAATTTCCGTCACGATTGACACATTTTATAGAATTTCACGTTTTTCCCAGAGTACGTTTCGAAATATAATTCTCAGGTCTCCTAGTAATTTTCATTGAATATTTCTCTACGTAAATTTCTATAACTACTCAAACACTCTTTCGATCTCTACAAAAGACAGATTCTTGGTCTCCGGCATGAAGAAGTACATGACAACCGTACCAATTACATAAATCACCAGACAAATGGAGAATACATAGCCAAAGCCCAAGAAATCCGTAGACTCTTGAAAGAGTTTAACAGCAATCGCATCAACCAGAGCCTCGACTATATAAGTCAGCGACACAGCAGCTGCTTTAGTATCCAGCGGATAGTACTCTGACCTCAGGATATGCTTCAGCGGACGGAGGCCAGCTGAATACGCTACATTGATCAGGAGTACAGCGATCCATGGGACCCACGACAAACGAGCGACATCATGATTGGTCTCCTTGAAGAAATAGAATACAGCCGCTGTTAACATGGCAATGACCATGGGAACACTTGCCAAGAACAGCAGGCACCGTCTCCCCAAATTGTCCACATACATTGCCGCTAGGCAAGATACCACGATCGTGATGACCATGATCAAAGCTACTTCGTCACCCGGAGCCAGTGGCAGGTGAGCCTTCTCAAAAATAAGAGCCGAGTAATTTTTGATTGCTGCTGTCCCGCTGAGATCCAGATACATCACGAGCCAGAGATTGATGGCGAACGCTCGACAGCTGCCCCGACTCTTCCACAAAATGTCAAAGTTGTTCTTGTACTTCATCCTCGTATCCACGTAATGTTTGATGGACACCAGATCCAGGGACGCTTGTCTCCCATCGCGGATGCGCCTGAGGGCCTCCTCGGCTCTCACAGAATCTCCTGGAATTTTTCACGAAGACCAGTTGAAGGATTTGTTGGTTAATACGATCAACTCAGGATGAACTCACCTTTCATCAGGTAGAAGTAGGGACTCTCGGGGATCATGCAGAGTAGGAGTACCACGATCATCGTTGGAACGAGGAGATAGAAATTCAGTGAACGAAGACTTAGAAAAGGACTCGCCAGCAGCACCGGTAGAGTACTGGCGATCGACATGGTGGTTGCTATGAAGTTCATCCTCCCCCGGATTTCATCATTGGCGATTTCGCCGAAGTAGAGGGACAGAATCGGGGAAAATCCGAATGATACGCCTGTGAGAGCCCTTCCGATGAGGTAGGCTTCGAAGGTATTGAAGCCCATCACTAGATAAGCGCACAGCAGAGGTAACATCGCTGCGATGAGACTGTTTCGTCGGCCTATCGTGTCCATCAAATATCTCGATATGACCGATCCCAGTACGATGAAGATTGGGGTGGAGCTGGCTATCCATCCAACATGATCAGAAGTCAAGTTCAGGTCATCCTGCTGGCTCTGCAGTGCGGGAATCGCAATCATCAACCAAGCGCCTGCCTGGCCGTACGGAATCATCACCGAACTCGCTGAAACATGAGAGAGATCAATTTAAAGACAATCCAGAATAATTTCATTCACTAATTACCTATCACAGCGATCAGGTATTGGGAATGGACAGCCTTCATTGCTACCTTCCTTTGCTGCTATGAACTTGACATTCGTTCGACGTCAGACTGATACGTAGCTAGCGATAAGAGTCGCAAGTATCGTCCCAGGGGTTACGAAGTTGAAGCAGAATTTGTTTTTTTCTTCAGTCGAGACTGAAATCCAAATTTATCAGCTTTCACTGGAGACTTTTCAATTCTATTTGGGCCTACTTTCTCATTCTCAATTATCAGGTTAATCGGATTATACGTGAGCACCTGCGCGGAGAAGATGACATGTTTCAATCACTAAGGGCAATGTAGGATGAAAACGTTATCAACACTGGGAATGATGTTCTCGAAATTAGGTATCAGTATCCGCGCGAGCGAGCCTTAACAGAGGCTCCAACGGTGTATTTTAATCCTTCCACTGTGCGTCACTGATATCGATAAGCACTACTGAATGCGGCCGGTGCTACGCTTGAACATGAAACACATTGTTTATCGCAATTTCGCTCGACAAAGTGACAATAGTAAACATCAACGTATTTTGCGTTTGAATGATATGTTTGGGGGGGATTTTTTCATGGAAAATGATATTGAAAAGGTACGATCAGAGCTGAAGTGATTGGCCTATTGATACCGTTTGAAAAGCTGTCATTGAATAGCTGATCACTTGGGAATATTTTTGCCACATATTTCGTGAACTATCATCAGTATTTTATTTTCCTCTGGTTGTTACTATAAATTTTGAGAAAATTATTGAATTCGGAGGACCAGGAGTGGGCGCTCGCACGACTGGAGCCCAGGTGACGGTGAAAAGTCCGTTCTATTAAGAGAATAATGAACGCAATCAGTAATCCCGCTGTCAAAACACCTAAAATGGGTGTTACTCCTGTAAGCTGCACGGACGGATGATATATTGGGCGGGGATCCCTTTTCTGGTGATGATACTCCCTCTTCCAGCGATCAAGTAGTCCACTGTGTTTGAATCGTTGAAGACTGGATGAAAGAAAAATTACAGCAATTACTGGATCGAGAAATTATAAAGGCCCGGCGATAAATGTTCAATAAAAATTACGGAATAATTCACGTTATAAATAAATAAATCTGTAACGCTCTGTAAATTCTCCAGTTTGTCACCGAAAAAATACGAAATCGTAGAGCAAAATTATGGGATATTTAAAAATTTTTACGGGACGTTTCGAAAAAATTAACGGGACTCATGGCAAGCGATGAGGTCTCCGACAGATGAGTAATTTTTACGTAAAAGATTACAGAATTTACGTCACTTTTGCCGCTTTTTATGCAATTTTATTCCGCCCCCAGATTACGTTTCGAAATGTAACGCAATTTTTATTGAATTCACCCGAAATACTTAATTATTTTTCTTCGTTTTAAGCGCCAATTTCACTGTTCACTCACTGGTAGTTCACGAAAGCTGTGTACTCGCTGCGAAATGGCATGATGATCCCTGACGCCTGAATCTTCCGGGTTTTAACGTATGCCATTTCACACGGGATGAAAGCACTCGTGTCTCCCGCTCGATACTCGTAGGTCGTGTGGAAGGCTACTTTCTCGCGACAAACCTGTTGGCACAACGCGAAATCTCAGACTTACGTTTTCTTTATGGATAGACTATTGATCATAAAAAATATTGTCAACAACAGCTTTTAATGACCTGTTGGAAGCCTTCGTAAAGCGTTTCGGGGAGCAATTCTCGGGGCTGCATGAGGGCAGCCATTTTTTTCATGAGTGTGCCTTTTGATTCCTGTAAAGTACTGATCAATAATATCGGCATGTGTATAATACAATTGCTGAAGAATCGATTTATAAAATCCACTGATAAATTGAAGATAAACTGTAATTGAAAGTTCTAAATGTAATGATTTTATTTTGTTCATTTTTTTGTAAAGCATTATTTTGTATTAAATTATTAGCCCTGTATGGATTTACAGGGAATGCATTTTTAAACAATTAATAAATGAATGTAACCAGTAATTCCCAAGAAAAATGTCAGTAATTACTTTAAATAGCATGTAATCCGCAGTGTCCTCTATGGCTGTCAATTTATAAGTCCCCAGAGCGACAAACTCTTCCATCGAAGTGAATGGCAAATGGGAGACGCTGACTGCGAGGAAGCTGGTGAGCGACGCGGAGTATGCGATGGTGATGACCAACGCCGACAATGACAGCGATGTACAGACAATCCTCAAGGATGTTTCGTGAGGAAATTCTGGGGGAGGGAAAAATTCTGAAGGTAATACTCTAACTCAATTTATCAAACAGCAATTCAATTTATCAATCTTCAAGATGAGAAAATACGTCCACCGGCACCTGGTAATCCTTGTTGACAGTAAATACCCCAAACGGATGAATAATGCTCGAGGAGAAGAGGGACGAAGGCCGATCGCCCGCTGTATTTGATGAGCGTCAGCAGGAGAGGCGTTGTCACAATTAAAATTGTAATCACTAACCAGACATCCATTTCGAACGCCTGCGAAAGTAAGACTGATTGAGAATGCGGAAACTGGGGGGGGGGGGGAGGGAAAATAGAGTAATTGAGGACCTCGAAGTAGGCGTTCCACTGGACATTGTTCGCTCCAGGTTTCCGAATGTATAATCGGGAGTCCTGGCGAACGGTTGCGAGCGTGAAGTCCGCCACTTCGGAGCGTTCGTTGGTCATTATGAATGACGAAACGCCCATGTCAACCTCGTTCTGGCGGAGTTTTCCGAGTACTCCGTTCCATTCTGATATGTCTGGATCCCAACGGCCGTAGGAGCGCTCAATTTTTATTGATGATATGGTGAAGTTCATGGCCTGGGATAAGGCAGTGACGACTCTCCCCAAATATCCGCAGAGTTTATCATTTTCTTTCCAGATGTCGGTGGATCCCTAGTGGAGAATTGTACCAAGTGGAATATTCAGGGTTTTCTGAGGCTCGGGGGGTTTCTAATTTTTTTGATTAAGTAAAGCCCCAAGAATTATAAATATATATTTGAAAAAAAAACTAGAGCGAAAATTTCGCTGGAAGCGAAATCTTCCATCCTCCGCACACAGGCCATTAATTTAAATCGGATTTTTGAAAAAATTACAAAAATTTTTCTGCAATTTTAAGCTTTTTCGTGAGAAAAAACTTGATGAACAATTGCGATGTTAATCGTCTGTTACTTCACGTCCTCCGGTCTCTCAATTATTCCGCCTAGTTATTTAATATTTTTTATTTTACCCTCAACTCACTTTTTTTTCAAAACTTGTCAAAAACGCTCTTTGAAAATGTTCCTAATTTTCCATTGTTTCCTTTTTAAATTATCATTTATAATTCTTGGGGATCTATTTTTTTTACTAAAATTAGTGTCTTAATTAGAGACTACATTTCTTGAACATGCATTCAAATTAATTATCATCGTAGATTGAGTAATTTACCTTGACAATGCCAATGCGAAATGGTCGACCTTCGAGGGAGGATCTCCGCTCGTAAAGAAATTTATTAGAAAGCCACTGAATTCCCCGATCCTCGTCTATCCACTCGGCTATTGGCGCTACCTCAGTATGATTACCAGTGATTGTCCACCATTCTTCGATGATCGTCGTGTTGCAGCAGACGACTATTACTTCCGAGTTGAATTTCAAGTTGAACGGATTGCCCTGCGGCTGACGACAAAACGGACACGGATCTCCGTTACTGTCACCCGAGAACAATATCACCCAACGACGGTAGTTCAGGTTCAGAGTTCTTGTGATTCTCGCGAAAAAATCCACTTCCCTCATGTTTCTAATGTGAACCACAAGTAGCGGGCGAACATTGTGATGGTGGTACCACTGCAAGGTTCGGGTTAATTCGTGAAAGTTGCCGATATCCGTTGCTCTGCCCCGATTTGACATTTTTCTTGACATCTCGTGCCAAAATGTGAAACTCTCGAAAGCTGCAAATTCACATGGACTTCCTAATTATTGGAATTCGTGCGAGGATTTTTTTAGATTAATGTAGCGAATTCCGGAGGGAATTCTGTTAATGAAATTCCAGGATTCCACACACGGAGAGAAATATTTTGAAAAAATTTAACAAGTGAAATTGAAGAAGTAAAATTTTATAAAAAATTGTCAGGTCACGTAAATTCTACAATCTATTTCGTAAAAATTACTCTTCCGTCCGGGCCTCATGGCTAGCCATGAGTCCCAGTGAGGGAGACCTTTAATAATCCGTTCTTTAATTTTTTTTAACGTTCCCTAAAAATTCTGAGGCTGCCAAGAATTTTTATGGTTTAGGGTAAAATAATTCTTGAAATTTCCGTTAGATTTTACCTCTTCCAGAAAAATTACGTGACTTTTTCGTATTTTTTCAGTGACAGACAAAATTTACAGAACGTTACAGATTTATTGACTTCAATTCCTACAAAAAATGCCGGAAAATGATTGACCTCAGAAAATTAAGCGTAATTTTTGTTAAATATTTTTCTCCATGCAGTAAAATATTTTCAATTATTTTTCACACATTTAGTCAACAATTATTATTTTTCAATTATTCGTACTCACAAAGATCATTGGTACTCAATACTACGAGAATGCCGTCGGGGCTACGTCTCTTGTAAAGTTCGCCAACCAAAGATCCGAAGTAAGCGACTGTTTTATGTCCAGTAGTCAAGGTACAGCAGTAGGCAGCCATGAAAATCGGTATTAATGCGAGGCTAAGCTCCATTTTCCATTCAAAATTCTCCAAGCGTAGAAGAAACTTTGATAATTCAATTAATATTCTCTACTCGTCATTCATTTTCCTTTTATTATATCAAAGAAAATTCACACATAATTTAATTTTCAGGATAATTATATTGAATTCCCTAAAAGGAGGTTCGCAAAAGGTCAGCTTATTCTGGATATTTATCAAGTTAATTCCAAGCTCTTAATAAACTGGCAATTTTATAAAAAAATAGCGAAATCAAATTCTAATCTCGGATGATCCTGACAACGTCTTTTTTACAACTGATCCACTATCAGAGATTGGTCTTTTTATAGGAGAATCCAAGCACACCCAATGTCAATATCTCCCTCAGCTAACACTTCTGACTTCGCTCCTTGTCACCACTTCGTGAGTAAATGCTGAATTAACAGCCCTCAAAACAGTAAACAGCTCTCAAGCAACGACAGAAATTACGAATTTATGGTTACTTCCGCTGACAGGTGTTGGCTTGGAAAGGTCACCCCGGGTTCTCAATCAGAGTCGAGTGTTGATGCATCCTCGAGATTGTCACAGAATTTATGGTAATGGCCCTTAGCTAAAATCAATACTTTTGTTCCAGCACAAAAAATTAAATACTGCGAGCAAAATTGGACTGACAGAGAAACTCATTAAGCCAAGACTCGCGTTAGTTACCGTAATTTTGGTATTGTCTCACATGCCACGTTCGCACCAGGACCACATGTCGATAATAATGTTAATATTCTATCGGGGCACCCTAGCGAGAAATTAATTTCCGGAAATCACTCGTAGAAGAACCCTTACGGAAGAGACCGCGTGAACTAATCAAAAGGATCGGCAGTTTAGGCAGACGACGATTAAAAATTGCTTTAGCTTATTTAAAAAAAAAATTGCATTTCTCATTTGAACAATAATGAGACCTTTGAGTGATTTACCCAATCTCATTTTGTCATTAAAAGTTCCTGCAAATAATTTCTGAAATAACGGTCACGTCAGCGTTCCCCCGAAGTTAATAGCAGTCAGTGGTTTCTTCCCGAAGTGCTTGAATTAATTCGCGATATTTTTCCTTTTAATTTTTGCCCAACTGACGAAGTTTAATCACTCCACTATCCATTTGACGATGGAGATTATGCCTGTCTCAGTTGAAAAGGGGAAATTCCCAGCGGAGTTGGATTGTTGGACCGATGTTACCAACTTCGAATTACGAGTTTCCCAACAACAATAAAGTATGAACACAACTGCCTTTGCTGAGGTGGCAGACGCTTTCCACCCACGCAGGCTGAATTTACAGTGCAATGTACTTCGGATTTACTGAGCAAAGTGTCGTAAGACGCCTGCTTAGCGGGCCTCTTTCAATTTGCAAGACGTGGAAGTTTTTTCCACTAGCGGTTGCTTTCATCTTACGCTCTTTTCATTTATTCTTTTAGCCAAGTTATTTGTAAATTTTAAATTTATTCTGGCCTTTTATAATGCTCCCATTCATTTAATTATTTATTCTTCTAATTTGCATTTCTCCCTTTGCACTGAGATTCGCGAATATTTGCAGGAGCACACATGCTAAAAAATAGAAATAATAATGATAAAATGGATACAAAAAACGTGTAATTGGTAATACGAGGCGAAAACATTTTTTCAGACCAAGCCTTTTATGCTGGATCAAATAACTCGGTTCTATCATTCTCGTTGAATTTGAGATTCTGAAATTTGGACGAGGGAACATGATAACTGGGTATCTTGTGTCATCAAGTGCACGCTATTGTACCTCCTCTCGATATTCTGAGGGTCACGCAGACATTTCAAATTGTGTTCAAGCAGATGATGTGAAATTAACGGAAAGCTCATTATTTAATTTCAATGTTGTCGCAAAAATAATCACTGGATTCTTGTCGAGTAATTTTTGGCGAAAAACATTGCCTTCCAGAGCAATCCCACTGCCATCAAATATTCATACAGATCCATGTAGAGACTCTGTGCAATTGTGTTAGCTATTGGCGGACGTCAAATCAGTCGTCAAATTGCAAAAGCAATATTCAAATTTGTCGTGTGTTGACAAACGGATTTACATATTTGGTACGTCACGAGATCGATCGATTAACCGAACAATTGTCGGCAGAGTGGGGGGAATCAGAGAGTTTCGATGGACAGAAAGCTTTGTTCACACTCAGCGTTGTACAGCCGGATTTTTTCCCAGAGCTCGAAATATTCATGGGTATTTTGAATTTGATGGCGCCGAGCTCCAGAAATTCATGGGAATCGGGCTATTGAAATGATTTAACGAGAATCTTTGATGAGTCCAAGGAATTGAGTAGTCCATTTCGAAATTAGATATTTATGGATTTTACGCGTTCAGAAATAATCAATTAAAATTACCACCAAAAAATCTAAGAATTAGGTTTAGAAATGTAATCTGGGGCGGAAGTAAAATTCGGGAACATTCAAGAGTTTTTGTGTTCTAGGGTACAATGATTTTTGAAATTTCTGTTAGATTTGACGCCTTCCAGAAAAATCACGAGATTTTTTCGGATTTTTTCGGTGATAGGCTACAATTGGCTGACAACCATTCACACCAGCAGATCACGCGAATTGTTCCGTAATTTTTATTGAATATTTCTCTCAGTGTATTAAAAAATTGTCAATTGTCGAGATTTAGATGATCTTCAATTTCACAACTTCGACTTCAAAGAATTATATATTTAAATAAATTAAAAATTGAGGGCGAGACGAGGGATTATTTCCTCCGGAGGATGAAATTCAAAACATAAAAGCAGGAAATGTCAGAAATTGCTACGGGAGACGGAAGATATCAAACGAGAATCGTCAACAATCTGCACAGATGCTGTAAAATAGGCAAGAAAGAGGAAATATTGACCATAAAATCGCGGCGTAACTGTAGGAGTTGATAAGTTTCGTATAAACGCGAGAAGCTTTATGTATGGAAATAGCCGTTCCGTCAATCTCCAGCGTCGATATGTATGGATGAAACTTTTATCATAACGTCGATTCTCCTAACACTCCGGGGCGTGAGGGATGGGTGATGTCATCGATATTTACAGTCCCCAATGATTCAGTGATTTCTGGAGAAATGGAATATTATAGTGGAGGCGCCCCTCGGTCCGCGATTGAGTGTCACAATGACTTCGAAATTGCGTCGATTTTCCGTGATCGCCGGCTTGACCTCGGCGACAGGTGACCATGGGCTTTCAATGACTCCAATTGGCGGCGAATCATTTCGGCAATTCCAGCGATTGAAAACAGCAAAAAAAATGAATTTAAATGATAAAATAATTCAACGGAGTCGGACTCACTTAATTTATCATCATAGACGAGATACTTTACCAAATATTTAAGCCAGACGCTGCAAATTCACATGGACTTCCTAATTATTGGAATTCGTGAGAGGATTTTTTTAGATTAATGTAGCGAACTTCGGAGGGAATTCTGTTAATGAAATTCGAGGATTTCACACACGGAGAGAAATATTTAAAAAAAATTTAACAAGTGAAATTGAAGTAGTAAAATTTTATAAAAAATTGTCAGGTCACGTTAATTCTACGATCTATTTCGTAAAAATTACTCATCCGTCCGGGCCTCATGGCTACCCATGAGTCCCAGTAAGGGAGGCCTTTAATAATCCGTTCTTTAATTTTTTTTTAACGTTCCTTAAAAATTCTGAGACTGCCAAGAATTAAAATGATAACATGATAAAATAATTCAACGGAGTCGGACTCCCTTAATTTATCGTCATAGCGAGATATTTCACCAAATATTTAAGCCAGACTCCATAAATTAATTAATACAAAGTTGATACAGGATATGAGTTAAATGCAAATATTCTGAACCCGAGTTATTTCGGATCGAGAAACCCAACTTGATTACAAATACCGCGTCGGTTGTATGCTCACTTTGTGGACATACGTATATATTCCACTTGGCCACATCAATTTTCGCATTTAACCACACTCGTAGTACGTACTGGGCGCCATTGTCCAGTCACTTCTCTATCTCTATCGCGTGACTCATTTAAATTTGATTATCATTGAAAAATATGCAAACGATTTGATTTTATTATCTGATGTTACGAAATTTCATTAAATACTCCCGAAAAAAATTCTCGCAAATTTAAATTGAATTCGTTTATTCAAGAGGATTTGCTTTCAAATTGTTGGGTTTGAAATTGAGCCTTTCGGGGATCTCAAAGGGAATTTTTTTCCGGTCTACAACGTTCTAGTTCTCCGGGAATTCGTACGTAGTTACCTTTGGGTCTATCGCCCGCCGGAATCGTTAGATATACGGCAATCGGTTCATAATTAAAGGGCAACTGTCTAACGCAGAAACTGGGAAATTGCCGTTCATACGTTTCTGCCGTTAACTGTAGTTGTACTTGGCCGAGAATACCGGTATTGTCGAGTTATTATCGTCATTAATAAGGATTACTCGATGCCTTGTGGTATACAATCATTTTCTAATTCTGATGCTGTCATTTGATATCATTCAAATTATCATGCTCAGCAAATGTTCCTCAATGATTAAATTTATTGTTTGACGTTTTCGTTATAGTCATTGGCATTTATCATCGACTGGCAGTCTCGCTAAACTCTCAATTAATTTTATAAATAAAAAATAGCCATTAGTTAGAAAAAAAATCGTGGAAACGGCTAATTCCAGTTTAATTAATGTACAAAAAGGAGAGAAGAGGAATTGCGCTCCCGTAACCGGTTTTAACTCTCCAAAATAAAAAGAAAGTTTTTTACAATTCCAAAAAAAAACCATTCGATACTCCTCAATCAAAGAGGCAGGCAATAATTGCTGGAAACAATTTGTGCGCCTCAGGTAGTGGCAAAACTTTTTTTTCGCAGAAGTTGGAAGCCCCATCGGATTAATTCCCGCCCTTTTACCCCAGATTTTTTTCTTGCCTTGAGAGAGCTCGAAAATCGTTCGATAAATACTGAGAAGATTTTTTGAACAACGCCTGAATTTAAATGTCCAAAAATTTTACATTTAAAATTTTTATTGACTTAATTTCAAAGTCCAAATGAACTCCTCATTAAAACTGTAGTAAATTGTTCATTGAACATAATAAAAAAGCTCACTTAAACATTCGTACCTCCGCAAACTTCTACCATAATCCCTGACTGGCGAAAAAAAAAATCTACAAGTGTATTTTGGCATCTCCAATTACCCCTCAATTCCCCCAATCAAAAAAGTCAGGCAATTATAGCCGCGGCCAATTTTAATCTTCAATCTCTTTAATCCCAAAAATCCATCGATAAACTCTGCGATTGGTTTTTTTTTATGAAACCCGATTGGTTATAGTCGATACGCTATTGACTCACCGTAATCATCATTCCCCCCGTATTTTATACTTCGTCAGCAAAATTGTTGAATCCAAGGGAAAACAAAAGAAACTAGAGAGATATTAGAGGAAAAAGTCACAGTTGTATATCCCTATTCGCCGTGATTTGTCATGGAGCAATTCTCGTTCGTCTCTCGATTTTCCACTCGTTTTCCTCCGACTCCGCCTCCCCCCCATTGCCGGCCCCCTCCCACTCCCCGGCTCATCGGGAAAAGCTACTGAAGGGGAGGATCAGCTGTAGTCTGCCACATCGTGTGACAAGTTATTTGTTCCAATTGGTTTTGCACGCCGGCAAATTTCTCAATACGCGTTTGAAATTTTCTCATTTTATCGTTCGCGCTCGCGTGGCGCTAAACTCAACGAACATTCAGGTAAAGAGTGGCGGCAGGTGGACGGGGAGGGTGAGGGCGGGTAATTTAATTCCCTCCACTCATATCGTCGAGAACACTCGACTCTCGTTAAGTGGAGGAAAAAGAGCGAGGTGAGCACGGCTGAGGGAGCGAGGCGAGCGGGGTGAGCCTGGTGAGGACGAAATAAAGGTAGTTGAATGAACGACGATGGTTGTTATACACGTGGACGAAGTATTACAATGCTGCGCGTGGAGTGAGACTGTCGCGTCGTTAGACGACCGGAACGACGGGTCATTAGAGGAGTTAATGTGGCGCATGAATTTTGATCACCGGCGCCGCGGCCCCGCACCATGCTGGATTTTAGATGACATATTAAACACCAGATCGTGGTAATAGCTGTTTTGTTTATAAGCTGGACCTTTTTGGAGTGGAATATTTATTCATTGTCGAGTAATTTTGTCAATCACGGGGCGACTGGATTTGTCGCGCCAAAAATTGTCTCGTGAATGTTTTTGTCCACGGGAAAAATTCGGGAAAATTGTTGACGTCGATTTTTTCGCGGTCATTTGTTTGTGATTGACGACATTATCGGGCGCGATTTGATATGGATATAAATAGGGAATTACCTCAGAATATTTTACTGCCGAAGTCATTACGGCAAAAGCCAGTTGGCTAGCTCTCCATCTTGATATAAACGGATTTACATGAGCGGCTGTATTGCGTGACATTTATGCATACCTGTCTTTCAATTTTTATTCATCTGCACCGGCGAGCGGTGGCATAACGATACCCCGGCCAGGATGTACGAGGAACGAATTCACGCTCAGGTTCACGGATTTGAATAATTCTGTGTACACACACCAAACATGACCCGGGTTTAGTTGTACAGAGATTAAGCTGGATGATAGTTAGGTAGAGAGAGATTCTGCGGAACGAGTTTGGTTTGGCTGATGTTGAATTTCAGGAGGGAAAAATATTCACCTCGCCCGACGATTATAACTGCGAGGCTGCGGCCATCAGTGGAGGTTCAATTTGAGAGATTCGTAGAGGTAATGTCTAAATTGAGACGAGATCTAGGGTCGAATATCTTGACATGAGAGGACCTCAAACGAATTGAATAAATTATCAGCAAATCTCCACGTCAACCAATATGAACGTAGGATCATATGCCAAGAGTCAGGATTAGTTACAAATTCCCTATCGAAAATCCTTTCCGTCCATTAATCCGACTGTCCTACCATAAAAAATGTGGAATGCATTCCTCCCACACAATTCCAAAAACAGTTGCAAATCCCTTCTTTAAAAAAAAGGGTAACTTTTTTGTCACCGATCTATAGAATAGGAATTTTGATTTTTTACAGAATTTCCTAAAAATTACCAAAAACGAGATATGTCAAGTGAATTAAATAATTTCTTTTCCCTCAACTTCGCAGGAAAAAAAAGAAAGAAAACGGAAAATATTACAAAAGAAAAACACCGGGTCCCGGTACGTTTTTCGCGTTTTTCTCCGTTAATATTGAAGCTATCGCCATTCTAAGCGTATTCTGGGATCATTCGGTTTTTTACCATAACTCGAAAACTAATTGTCCGATTGACTCGGTGTCAACGG
>JAPYZN010003000.1:0-10444 GCA_030522865.1 Psyttalia lounsburyi | reverse complement strand
AACTAGGCCTTGGTTAGGCCTGAATCACTTAGCCTCGATGAGCTAAGGCTTTCCCAGCCCTGTTTTCGTCGTTAGCCTTGAAAATTCTTACTTGGGAAGTCTAAAACATGAAAATTGTTAGTGTCTGAGCTGGGAACCGTAAGTCGCAGGTAAAAATTATTTTTTTATGAACTCTTGCTCGAGTGAAAATATCACTAGTCAAAAATCGTTAAAAATTGTTGAGTTGGAAGTAGAATGTGTCAATCATCATAATACCCCACATTCTCATAAGATGTTGTCTTTCGAGAATGAACAGGCTCTCCCAGTGGGTCGATATTAATTGCCATTGGCTTTTCCAACCGTTTACACAGCTCCATTCAATTATATACAACCAAAGTTTTGAAAAATTGATGAGAAATGGTTATTCAAGGAACAATTACGTCTTGCCTCCATTATAAGATTTTTTTTCATAAAATAAATTTTTTGGTCTCCCGAGTATATTTCTCTCGTTATCGTTTTTCTCTCAGTCTCGATTGATTTGGAATTATAACTTAATAATTGACGGACGAGTGCACTTAAATTTGCTTGTCTTAAATTGAAATTCACGTCCAAACTTTGAGAATTTCAAGTGTCTCTAGTCTCCAGTAAAACTTCAAAATCTCAGATAGAAATTGTTTTATAAATTCTTATCAAAAAAACTCACTCTTTAAAAATTGTTCAAAATTGTCGGTTTGGAATTTTAAAGTTTCAGTTATTTCGAGGATGAAATGGCTCGGTTAGTGGGTTAACAGCTCCATTCAATTATAACCCACCGAAATTCTCAAAAATTGATGGGAAATGTCTATTCAGGGAACAATGACTTGCTTCCGTCATCAGATTTATTTTTGATAAAGCAAATTTTTTCGTCTACCGAGCATTTTTCTCTCGTTATCTCGTGCCCACAATATCCTATAATTAATTTCCAATATTGATTGCTATAAATTTTCTCTTTTCTCAGTCTCAAATCATTTAGAATGATAAATTAATAATTTCCAGAGGAGTGAAATTGAATTTTCATGTTTTAAATTGAGGTCCAAGTCGAAAATTTGAAAATTTCGAGCGTCTCATATCTCCAGTCAAGATCGTCAGTTTCAGATGAAAATGATTGTTTTTATGATCTCTTGTCCGAATTGAACAATCTCTTTTAACAATTGTTAAAAATTGCGGAGTGGGAATTTGAATGTTTCAATCAGTTCAAGGACGAACCGGTTTTCGCAGTGGGTCAACCGTCATCGCCATTGGCTCTTCCAACCGTTTATATAACTCCATTCAATTATAAACCCTGAAAAATCTAAAAAAATGATGAGAAATGTCTATTCAAGCAACAATTACGTCTTGCCTCTGTCATAAGGTGATTCGCCACTGTACGTTAACGTCACAACAATCGATTCACCTGCGTCCAAATTCGTCGGGTCAAATGTCACGTGTAAATGGAGCATCTCCAAATTTGTGAATGACCTCGCGAGGTTGAGTACAGACTGGCCCACTTCTCCACCATCCATCTCAATTTTCGAATATCAAATACTTGAATGTCACGTGAAAATGGCGGAGGAGGCGAGCGGGTATGGTGTGGTTGTATCGATTTATTTTATTTTTTTATTTTTTCACTCTGGGATTCTCGATACCCTATCTCAAATTGATATTGCAATGTGGCGATATTTCGATGACGTACTCTATAGCTATTACGGGGAATATCGAATTCACTGCCAACGAAAATACAAATGAATTTCCATTTGATTCAGGTTTCCGATTATTGATTGATGAGGCATTCAAGATTTTCATCCGTGCGCGGTCTTCAATGATTTTATCACAATTTTAAAGAGAAATGATAAATTAGTTCATGCGTCAATTCCTTTTCTCCAATGAAATGAATCCATCTTTTCACTCGTCTTTTGCTCGTATGATGAATTTTAGAGGGGATGAAAAAGGAATCAGTGAACCTTTGTTTGGAGCATTTGATAATCGGTAAATACTTCATCAAATTTTTCTACGGAGCTGAATTAATTCACCACTCAGTATTCGAAGGAAGGAAAATCAACAATAAAATTGAGTTGAACTCAACTTAGTGAATACCTAGATGGGGAGACATGCACGGAGAGAAATATTCAATAAAAATTACGGAACAACTCACGTAATCTGCTGGCCTGAATCGTTTTCAGCCAATTTCTATGGGAAGTGAGGAGAATGAATCTGTAACTTTTGCAAAATACTCAAGTCTATCACCAACAAAATACGAAAAAGTCACGTAATTTTTCTGGAATGTGTCAAATGTAACTGAAATTTTCAGTTTTTATTTCTTTTGTGGTTGTATCGATTTTATTTTGAACGAGTCCCACTTACTGTGGCTGATGGCTAACCATGACCACACGCACGTTGGATTGAATATTATCACATTTAAATAAATCATTAAACAATTTTAGCCTTCAGAAGGGAAGGTGAGGGGAAAGTTCCACATATTTAGCCAAACGTAAAAAATTCAAAACTTTTGTAATGATGCAATCGATTCCTTTAAAACAGCCAGATTCTGACACTATCATCATCATCATCATCATATTCCACACGATAAATGCCAAATAAATCAACCTTTGCCTCAGTTTTTGGGAAAAAAATGTGGACTTGGTATCTTACCCGTTTATCGAATTGTCTTTCTAGCTATACAGTGGAAATATTTGTCTATAGAACGAGGGTTAAGAGAGGTTAAGAGAGATTAAGAGGGTTAAGAGAGATTATTTTAAATTAAATTCTGGCATAGATATTTTTGTTTGTGAAGTTCGAATTAATTGGAATTTGTTTCAGTTATAATTTTAGATAAAACTGATTAATCCATTGATATTTTTAAATATAATAATTTTTCAACCGCGTAATTCTCGAGATAATCCCAGATTTTACAAGACACAAGGAATTAAATAAATTCGTTTTATTCAGTCGAGTTTCCCTGGTTGTACGACTTATCCTTGCCCATCTCCTTCAATTCTCATCCCTCTTGGCATAACATATCTCAAGAGGTCCAGCGGTCCAACCTGTTATCCGTGCTAGTAGCTAGACCGAAACTAATTTTAAGCCGCAACACAGAAGTCAGCTCTAATAGCTGTCGAAAAGTTTGAGCTCCTTGTCCAAAGCCTAGACAAAGACCACTTGATTCATCCCCTGCGCAAGCCTCTCATCTTCCTATCAGCGAATTTTTCCTCGAAACAATTCACGGAAAACTCACAAGTTGACATTTTTCCTTTGACAAAAATTTTCCCATTGATTTTTTGTTCACTGAAAACTAGAAATTTTTGACGAAGATAATCATAATTTTCAGGATTTATTAAAATTTCATAATCTCTTCAATTAAATTTTCGTTTTTACTCATATAAATCATTCACATTTTCCTATTGTCATTTAATCTTTTGTTTTCGTCGGTAGAATACTGCAATTAGTATTGAATTGGCGGTGGTTATTAATTACGAAGTGCATAATTTATACTCACAGAACTGAATTCCATGACTTTGAGGAGCCACAGAGTCAATGCAAGATTGAGTACAACCATAATCATAAGCCCAAGCACTAGAGAGTACAAACATCTCTTCCTCCAGCCGTAGACACCGAATCTGAAGCCATTGCATGAGGGCGGATGGTGTGAGTCATCGTGCTGAGGTGTGCATGTTCTTGAACTCGGTGAGGCTTGTCGGGGTGACCTACTCTGCCTCGATATACTATTTGAATTGCCCGCCTCATCCGACCAATTTGTTTGTCCTCTAGGCATTCTGCAATTATCGAAAATCACTGGATAATTATCTTTACAGGTTAAAATTAGGGTGAAGATCGATATTTTGAACAATTCAAGAGTTCACGAGAGTTGAGAAGTTTGTGAAGTTTAAACTCAAAAATAGAAAATTCGCAATTAATTTTAAAGCGAAATATTTAATTCCCTGACAAGCACTAATCGGTAATTCAGAAATTTTCATCGATTTTCCAACAAAGTTTCAAATTTCAACTGATGGAATCCATTGATATTTTGAGTTTTAGTTCAAAAATAAAAATTTGAAAATAGAAAATTTGAGGATACCTTTATTGCAATTTTTCAGATGTTCTTCAATTTTTTAAAATAATTTCCATTGATTGAAAACAATTTTAATGTTCCTCTTTTTAAGTTGTGATGGTTTTATAATAAAATTCTCCGCAATTTCACTCGATAAAAAATTCCGTCAAGTCTTCAGAAAATTTCCGGCTGACGTCCTGAGAAGACACAGAAAAATAGTCTACACATTTCACTTTAAATCCCCTAATTTTCAAGGGATTCCCCCATTCATTCCAATCAAATGTCCCAGGATGTGGAACTAAATACTCCTTTCCGTTCTCATTTATCTTCCCTAATGACTCATAAAACAATTAACAACCCCTATCCAGATTACCCGACTTGTTTAATACATGCTCTAAATAAAAAAAACATCTACCTCACATTGACGTTGACGCTGGGTTGGACTAAAATGTCCAGTTCCAATTGATTTTTTCATCCCAAATTAAAAAAAAAATCCTTCCTAGCTATTAAATTTTGTAAGTAAAATGGGACATGGAAATCACCAAAAAATCAACAGGAAATTGAATTTAAATTCATAAACAATTTTCAACTGAAGCAATAACTCAATAAAAAATTCCCGAAAATCGTTCTCTAATTTTTCCTAATATTCCCTAATTTCTCCCAACCTCACCAAAATTGTTTCCCAACGAAATCCGTAAAATTCTAAAACCCAAATATTATGGAAATAATTGGTTGTAAAAATTACAAAAATTTCTCTCAATTTCATGAGTAATTTTCCAACTCTGTACACAATCCATTTGCTCAGCAAGTGAACGTGAAAACACAAGGGGCAACGAGACACCTCGAAATGGGAACTTTTGATCACTTCCTCCCACGGTGACTACACCAGTCGCCTCTTATTTGCAAATTAGCGTCCGAATAATCAGTGTTAAGCCGGCAAAGGTGGCGTGGGTTACGGCCGGTGGGTTGAGTTAACGCCCGCAACGTTTAGCGAGGGGGCTGGGAGGGGGGGGGGGGGGGGGGGGGGGGGGGGGGGGGGGCGGGGGGGGGGGGGGGGGGGGGGGGGGGGGGGGGGGGGGGGGGGGGGGCCAGGAGGGTGAGGATCCAGAGGTGTTGGGAGTGAGTACACGAGTGCGAGTGAGGAAATGGGGGAAATGAGTGAGAACCTGCGGTTGGTAATACAAGTGGATAAGAGTAAGAAGAAACAAGCGGGAAAGAGTGAAAAGTAGGAGAGGGAGAGAATGAGGGGGAGTGAGAGTAGACTTATGCAAAGCTGGCCGCAAAATGCCTGACATAACTTTTCTCCTAATCCCTGGCCGTAGCCCGAAGGCCTCGAAACCCAACCGAACGAAACCACTTTTCCCATCTCGTTCCCCTCCCCCGTCCACATTTAGCCCCCACTAGCGCCACACTAGGGCTCGTCCCCGGGCTATACCTGGCTCTGTTCGTTTTATATTTTTCCAGCAGCCATCCAGCCTGAAATATTCAATGCGGTTTGCCCTCTCGCGGGTAATTATTCGTCCCGCAGGATGTAAGGGATATGTGGGGGAAGTTGGGGGAACGGGAAAATGGGATGATACGACAGTGAGTATTAAAAAGATGGAGGGAATTAATGGAGTGATGAGTACAGGTCCCCCCAGTCGTTCGACTCCATTGCGAGAGATAGATTCATATTTTATGGAGCAGTGAGGAGGAGTTTCTTGGGGGAGAAAAATCATTGGTAGCTCAGATTTTTTACGAAATTCCCGTAAATTCCTCACTTTAGAGGGGCTGAAAGACGGCTTCTTAAAATTCAGGGGGATTTTTCATTCAAATATTAATACTCAGGATTACATTACAATAAATTAACAAAGTCATTGGGAATGCTAGACGAATAGATCAAGATTTTTCACTCGTTTTAATTGTATTATATAGTATGGAAGGTTACATTTTTCCAATTTATGTGGATTTTTAATTTAAATATCAATATTCCCCACTACATTTAAATTAATCAACAAAATTAATGATTATTTTAACAAATAAATTTAGATGTTCAACTAGATTAAATTCTATATGATTTAGCACCGTTTAAATTGCATTCAAACATCGCATGATTGATATTTACTATTTACAGTACGACTCGACTGCAGCCCAAAAAAAATCTATAAATAGGAAAACAATTTTCTTCCACAATAAAATACAACATGCTCAGGGGGGCGGGGGAAGTTTTGCTGGTAACACCATTTGTACTATATCGGGAAGCGTGTTTCGCATAGCGATGCTGCCAAGGTATGGTAGCAAGTGGTACTAATCTGTTGGCTCATGTGTGTCTCGGCAGGTTTCCCAACGGGGATCGAAGGCCCGCAGTCTCTGAAATATTTAGTAGTACGGGCCAGGCCTTCCGTCCCTCCTCCTGCCACCAAGTCGATGGTGACTGCGGTGTCGCACGGTCGTTAGCCGTTCATTTTCTCTTTTATTTCGGGGCAATGGGGTAGGGGGAATGTCGATGTGCTCTATACCTGGGGCTCTCTTTCGCAATTCGAGCGTCATTATGGTTTTTGGAATTAATAAGTATGTGAGGGAATAAATGTGAGGGTGGAAATGTCACTCGATGAGTGGAATTTCAACGAATGACGTGCAAGAGACATTCACCGGTAGAGAAAAAAAGAAAATTTCGTGGACAGTTTGGCTGTCAGTTTTAAGGTATCGAGACTGAATTGAATTGAAGGGGGTAAGAAAATAATGGGGGGGGGGAAGAGTCATGAAATTTCACATTTCACGGGAAATTCAGTGAAATTCCAGAATTTTGAGGACTGTAAAGAGGAAAATTCATTAATGTACTTACATTTCCGAAAGCGTATGATTATTTAATACCAATTTGAAATGAATATTATATTATTATTATTATATTATTCTTCAGAAAATTCAAGATTACTATCATCCGAATTTTTTGTATTTCTCTCAATTTTCAAACATCAATAAATCTTAACTCACCATTTCGCATGGATTTTTCAACGAAATTATGGATTTTCAGAGACAGAGTTCCTTGAAATTCCTGTAGAAATGAAATGGGATAAAAATTTCCGAGAAGTGTACTGGAACGAGTTCATAACGAGTTTAGGGGATTGGAAAAAAATCCCTCGTAATTAGTTAATTTAGAGAAAGCGGAATTGTAAACTCCATCGCATTCGAGCAAAGGTATACAAAAATTATTTCGAGAAAGCTCGTGTAAAAAGATTCTATTATAAAACTGAAAAATAAAAATTATAATGTACTCGATTTATTAGCTTCACTGAATTTTGCATTAATTATTAATTCGGAGGGAATTTCATTCGTAGAAATGGAACATTTTACATCCCAGACTAATAACCAAACAATTAAAATCGACTTTTTTGTAATAGAGTCGTTTTCCGTAGTCTAACGGAACACTTGCCATTTTCAGATGATAGTACCGACAATTAATGGTAATTGAGGGAGGAATTTTCAGCGCAAACTGCGGGAGGAAAAGATCTTCATCGTGAATTTAACTTTGAATTGGGCTTTTTCATCGAGAGTTTAAACATCAGATCAGCAGTTACTTGGACGGATAATTTTCCGCTGAGCTAAGAGTTTTCATTCACTCTAAGATGAACCAATTTTTCACTTCTCGTTGATTTCGCTATTTGAGTTGTCGTTTTTCTTTTTATCTCCTGTTGAAGAATGAATTTTCGTGATATTCGGCAAATCGGCGGTGATTTAACATTCATGGGATGTATTTTCATCGGTGGAAAATATATCCGGGATTGGGGGGAAATTGAAATGAAGCGTCAGGGGATAATTATTCAATGCCACAATGCCCAGTTGATTCAGCATCATGACTGTAATTTATGGTGGAGATGCAATGAAATTTTATAGACGGGAGAAAATTCGTGTAATCGAAAATGATTATTTGGTCGTTGGCAAGCGTTAGTCGCTCATATTTTCTCGCCTATGGATTTATGAATAATTTCGTCGCCGGCTATACGCGAATTTGATTTTTTATGATATTTTTATTCATTTGGTTAAATTGAATAAAAAAAGACTCGTTTATTTAGGAAGGTATTACAGCGATCTATTTTCTGCATTTGAGATCATTTAAAATAAACCGTTTTATAAATGAATAAAAATGAGCGAAATTTTAGGAACTCCAAGAAACTTTGAAAAAGAGAACAAAAGTTCTCTGTTTTACGGACTAATTTTTAAGTGCAATTCATACGACAACTCCAGCGATTGCCAGTGGCTATGGTACACTCATCAGACCAATCCCTACAGAGGAGCCGCAGAGTTGCGGTCCCTCCGTTTAACCAACCGATAAGCCCTCCGGTATATTTCAACTGACCCATCCGCGGAAAATAATTAACCTCACGGCGTGCGCCAGTCGAGGGCTTCCAGGAGTTAAGGCCATTGTTTCATTCGGCCATGCGGATATCAAATGGCCCCTTTGACGATGATGCATTAATAGTAGTACTTACTTGTATTCACTCATTGTCCTAATTTTGCATTGTCGGTGGTACTCGATTGTATTACTAGTACTTCCGAATATTGGAAATTCTATTGATTCAGTTACGGTGGGAATGAAAATTGCAAAAGACGTTTCCCTTATTTCCGACCTGGCCCTCTCATTTTCATCTATTCCTCAATTTGCTCGGTACTTGAAATTGATAATTAAAATTCAAAAATTCAATTTTTTTAAGCGTTCTAAAAAATCTGTTGATAACGAACAAATTGAAAATTAATTTTTAGTTCTTGAAAATCTGTAGTTCAATAACTTAATAACTTTACTGACTTTGGATGTTGAGAGAATTTTTCTACAATTTTTATTCATTTATTTAATTATTCCATCAATACAGACGAATAAAGAGGACTATTCACTCAGATGAAACTCCAAAAGTTTCAATCAAATACACGGAGAGAAAAATTCAGTAGAAATTGTCGTTCTGTTATATAATTGTACTGCCTCAGTAGAATTTGTTGACTCCTGAATTAAAGTTTTCCAGATGTATTTATAATTTTTGTTGACTGCCTAATAAAAGTGATCTAGTTTCCCATGAAGAATTCTCCAACTTCTCAGGAAAATGTGTTCGCCCCTCACTAAAAATTGTCCAGACGTGTGTATAATTTTTGTTAAAAATAGTGAAATTTATAATGCAGTTGGGTAATTTTTTCCGTTCGTCGATTACCAAATAGAACGGTAATGTTTACGCAACAATTCTCTCGGTGTATCTCCACTGAAATTTCACCTTCTGTTACATCTCAAAATTAACAGACATTTAATGACACGATTTTAACTGTAATTATGTACACGAATTATTTTGTTACAGCCCATTATAACATTTACGTGTACAAATTGATTTGTTGGAATGAATTTCTGAATTCTCTATAGTCCTCCGAGTAATCCAACAATTTCCGATGTAAAATCAGACTGCACATCCCACTGGCCAACGAAATCCCGCACGTATTGATTGCATCGACTGGAAAACATAAACGAAACAAAACAAAAGGGCGGCTGGTGAGAGGGGGGTAGTGAGGGGGGGTGTGCAGAGGGGCGGGGGTAAAAATTGTTGAATTCCGAAGTACTGGAACAGCAGTAGTTACCCCACGTAATCCCGCATTAGCCCCGTTGCCATCCAAATGTTTTCGCTCCCTTCCCACCATTTCCTGTTGGCAAACTCCCTCTCCAGTGTTCCCTTCACATTGGAGTACTCTGTTGAGTCTCTGCCGTTAGCCCGTTATACCTACTCCAGACTCTCTCTCCATGGAGAGGTCTATTACACTCTCACTTTGGCTGCTTACCAGAATCACTTCGGTAGACTACCAACGTTTTCAGATTGTTTAGACTATGCACCATTACTTCAGTTGTGAAATACAAATTGCGAATAATTGTTGTATAGCAATTTTAATTTTTCAACTGTTCGCAATTGTTGCAATGCAAACAGTCACTTCCATTTTTATGGCAAATTTATGATGCGAATCAAGTCAGGAATAATTTTTTTTTGTTTTCGGAGGGAAAAATTCTTAAAGAAAATTTTTCTCGTGATTTTTCCGTGTGAATCCAATTTGTCAGATGAAAATTGTCCCCCCGAGAGATTAAAATTAGAGATTTAATTTTGTTTTGTCGAAAAATCAGCTCAACCAAAATCTATTAGAACATTTATTTATTGATGACCAGGTATGCTACTCGGGTTTTTACTCTCTCATAGCTCAAGAATTATGGGATAGTAAGAAATATTCTTGAACCAGGAATTAATTTCTCAGCCAAAAGTACGTATTTCTGTCAGTGTAAACGATCTACTATGATTTCTTACTACCCAGGTAGGAAAAGTCAACCCTGACGATTGGAATAAGGCTGAAACAAGATTTGACGTCAAGGCTGGATAACCCAACCTTGAATCAAGCTTCTTTCCA
>JAPYZN010002999.1:0-10452 GCA_030522865.1 Psyttalia lounsburyi | reverse complement strand
TTCAAAATCTTGGGCAGAAAAAAGCGCATAAAAAGCTCATAATTTGGGCTTTTTTTCGGACCCGATCCGACAACCTTGGACCGCCAGCTGAACGGAGCTAAAAAATTGCGAATTTAATTCTCCCAGAGGACAAAAAATATTCGCTCACTTGATTTTATTTCATTATTTAAATTGAGAGGAAACTCCAGGGTCTCCAGGGTCTCCAGGAGATTGAATTGCTTCTCCTCCCAAAATTATTAATTTTATGAAACAATTATAGCAAAAAAAAAATTGTTATGGGCCCAGGAGTTACTTTTTGGTTTGGATAATACGAAAATGGACGTGGGAGAGGTGATAATTACCAGACAATTCCTTGGGCACCGGAGCCAATGGGCTTGAGATTCTGGTATCGCTTGAGGATGGTGAACTTTGTGTCCCCGACCTCAACCGTGTAAAACATGGCGGACAGCCGGGTTGTCATGTCAGGCCCGAGGTAAGGCATGCGCCTCGGTCCACGTTTGTCCTCAGCCTCCACCTGTGACTCCAAGTTGGAGGCCAACTCCTGGTGGCAGCTACGAAGTGGACTTACGCTTTTAGCCACTTTGATGCTTCACTTGTTGATTTTTCTTTAAAAATACACGCACACACACACACACACACGCACACACACACAGTGGAATCAGCTCAATTCCTGAGTTATTTCCCACGAGCTTGTACTGCTCCAATGCTTTTGCTCCAGCTCACTTGGGGTCAGCCTGAGTGGGGGATTAGTGAGCACTTGTGAGTTACCCTGATTGCTGGAATTGTCTGGAAAAAATAAGAGTAATGAGTTCATTAGTTTAATGGCCCAATTATTTTTCGCTGATTAAGAAACTTTTGGGATCTAGGGAAAGTGGAATTTTTCGGCGATTTACGGAAAAGTTTATCCCGAGTTGGTGGATTTTTTGCGGTGATATACGGGATTTTTTAAGTTTTTTTTTTTCATATTCTGGGGAGGAGGGGAGAGTGCAACTCCTGGGGGAGGGGCGAGCAATTAGAGGGGTCATGATGACTTCATCTGGCCAATTTTATCCCCCAGAGGTATCACACATCTCGTCAAAAAACCCTCCTCCCTCCAATACTGGAAAATTGCTCTGCTGATTGTGTCTTTTAAATTTAATCGAAAATTGGGTTAAAAAATTGGACTGAAAATTTTAGTTTTTAATTGAAATTGAAATTAAAAACTCCAATTTCGAATTGGAAGCGAAAATGCCAGTCTGGAATTGGAATTGAAATAGAAAATTCCAATTTGGATTTGCAATTAATTTTTATTTGGAATTGGAATTGACGAGGAAATTTAAAACTCCAATCGAAAATCGTAATTTAAATAAAAAATTTCAATCCGGATGGAGAATTAAAAATTTCACTCTGAAATTGGAATTAAAAATTCCAGTTGCAAATTAAAATTGAGAATTCCAGTCTAAAATTAGACTTAAAAATTCCAATTTAAAATTCTAAAATAGCAAAAATAAAAATAGAATTGTCAATAGACTCGTCCCTAAAAGAATAATCCCCCAATCCAAGAATTTATTTGAACTATCGACTTCTTAAAAATTTCTCCAGGACTAAACCGTAGGAAATACCCGAAGGTCCCATTGGGGAAAAATGCCCAGGAACTATGAGGGTCAATCTCCTGATAACTCCCTCTCCCCTCGACAAACTCCGGACTACATAAAAAAAATCGAGTGATAATCGTCTTCGGCTCCTGCCGTAAGGCCTGCATTTTCCAGCGTAAAATGTCCCTCAACTCCCCTCAAACGCGAAAATCCTCATGATGACTTAAAAGAGAGCTGAATGCATGTGGCATTAGACTGAAGAATACATTGACTCAGTTGAATGGGGAAAAAAAATTCGCGATAAAAGTGTAAAAGCTGGAGTTGGCTCGCGGGTTAACCGAGAAGTTGTTAACAGAAGAAGAACTGGGTCACACACAATTTCCCATATTTTTTTTTTTCCCTCACCTCCTGGAGGGCAGAAGAACTTTGGGAAACAGCGAATGGCAAATCCCGAGACTTCTTACTCTAATATGGAGGGACTGGATCGATAAGGGTAACGACCTGGAGCGAGAAGAACCATCCACGTGTCATTGCTGTTATCTTTCTCTCGTCTCCCTTTATTGCAACGTCATATATCAAATGAATCTCTGGGGTGCGCTTTCACGGAAATTGTTGGAATTGGTTTGGTCTCGTGTCGATGGTTGAGTTGCACTGAGGTGGAAGATTTTTTTTCCCTTCATTATTCATGACATTTCCGTCAAATTTCAGCGATAAAAGGAATTTTTTTTTTATTTCGCTTGAGGTGATTTTTGAGTTTCTTTTATGAAATCGATTTATTCCGGTCTTTTTGAAAGGAGATATTTACAAGAAAATTATCTCCTTAATTTATTGTAACTGATTTTTCACTTTAGTATGTATAATTAATGAATGTTATTAATTTCCACGGGAATTCCAGCGATAAAGGAATTTTTTAATGCCTCTTGAGGTGTTTTTTGAGTTTTTCAATGAAAATTGATTTATTCCAGTCATTTTAAAAGAAATATTTACAAGAGAATTCTCTCCTGAATTCATTGAAATAAATTTTGCACTTTGTAATGCTAATAATTGAATGTTATTAATTTCCCCGGGAATTCTAGCGATTAAAGCAATTTTTTTATTCCTCCGGAGGTGTTTTCTGAGCTATCCAATGAGAATTGATTGACTCCAGTCACTTTAAAAGGAAATAATTACGAGAGAATTCTCTCCTGAATTCATTGAACTAGATTTTTAATTATTTATGACATATCCCCCGAATTGCTGGAATAAAAAAAAAGCTCAAGTGATTGTCAACAATTTTTTATTCTCTCAAATCTGGATCCCACTTTCCAGTGATTTTCTCAGTAGATACACATAAGATAATTCACTCCTGAATTAATTGCAAATAGACTCGTCTCATGGAGCCCCTCCGCTGCGACATCCACTTGTCATGAAGTAGAACAATATTCCTGAAATACCTCTTAACGAGACATGAAATGTATTCCCCCCCAAATGAACAAGATTAAGCCGAACAATGGGGAAACCAGGGGAAAACAAAAAGAGAGAAAGGAATAAATAAAAATTCCTTAAAATGTTTAATCACAAAGCCCAAGTTTTCCATCAACTTGTTATCATTAGGTATAACTAACGAGGCATTCAAGTGCTTCATTTTAACTGAAGATCCAATTAAGAGAAGGGTAGATGTTGGAAATGAGCTAACCCACACTCGAAAAGTACGAAAACCATCCTCTGTATTACCAGTCTCCCTTGCGAAAATGTTGCCGAGTAGATACGTAATGCTAGATAAAATGAAAATTTACGTCGCCGAGTGGAGATACAGGGCGTGAAAATGAGAGTTGAGGGGTGGCAAATGCCATGGAAATTTTACGGTACTAGAGACGGAAAACTTTGCGAGACGAAACGATCCTGTTACGGCATCACGTGCGCTTGGCTACGAGACAGTCTTTGTGTTTTTTTTTTTTCAGTTTTATCGCCCGCTTTCGCCTGGTTTCTGCATACTTTTGCTCCTTTTACACATCCGAATGCCAAGATGCCTTCCTTGACACATTAGTTCGTCTGCAACAACTTTGGAGCCCGTCCAAAACGCCTGAATTCTCACTTTCTTCATCGAAAAAAAAAAAATATATTAGATTTTCTCATTATTTGAAGGCAATTTCCCCGCCCTCGCTCGACCTCTGGGAACGCCCGAGCAGTCGGCTCGCGAAAAAAAGGGGAATTCCACTCCTCAAATTTGAGATAATCACGTTGAGAGAATTTTTTTTTACTGAAAATTGCCGGTTCGTTTGGCATTTTCGATGCGGGGAAAAAATTGCGCGCTCATTAAATTAAATTATTACTCCATCCACGTAAATAGAAAATCCGCTAGTCTGATTATATTAATCCCCGTGGACATAAAAAAATGGGTAAAAATAAACAAATGGGAGAAGCACTTCGACAATCCGTTTACAACGCGAACGAAATGGGGAAAAACTCAAAAAACACCTCAGGAGGGATAAAAAAAATTCTTTCATCGCTGGAATTCCTCGGGAAATTAATAGAATCATTTCTTATAAATAATTAAGTGCGAAATCTATTGCAATTAATTCAGGAGAGAATTTTCTTGTAAATGTATTCTTTAAAAATGCCTGGAATAAATAAATTTTCATTGAAAAACTCAAAAAACACGTCAGGAGTAGTAAAAAAAATTCTTTTATCGCTGGAATTCCCCCGGAAAGTAATAACATTAATTTTTAATACATAACAAAGTGCAAAATCTATGTCAATTAATTCAGGAGAGAATTCTCTTGTAAATATTTCTTTTAAAATGACGAAAATAAATAAATTTTCATTGAAAAACTCAAAAAAAAAAAACGATCTGGAACTCACCATTCCCTCAGTAAACTTACCATAAATTCGCAGCCATGTTGACGGTCACGAAAATCCCCCCGAATCCCTGACGATTCCCGGAGCGAATCTGAAATCAGAGAAACAGATAAATTGATCCACCTTACGAATAGGATAAATATAAAATAGAACCGTGAAAATCCCGCGTATGATTTTTACGGCAAATTCAGTCCAAGTTATACGTCAGACTGGATGAGAGGGCGAGGGAGGGCATCGAGGGACAGGGGGGGAGGGAGGGTTGAAATTGAAATCGATGAGGCGAGTCGGACGGTGTCTTGAAATATGTGTGAAAAACGAAACGATCGTCTTTAACTGGCGCTACATATATTTCTCCAGCGAATGGCTTTACCCGGAATTTATCGTTTTCGCAAGCTAGGGACAGCTGATTTTCGCCAATTCACTGGAGATTAACAGAATTCTTGGCTGAGTAAACGATCGTTTTATAGCTGGGCGAACGACGTAATGAGGACGACGGGATATTATTCAGTGAAGTTTCTTCGTCAAATACGAATGACAGACGAAAGATAATTTGTCCCCTCGTCAAAAATAGAAAATTAATGAGTTTTTGATGAGACTTTTGTCTTATTCTGAATCGATTTAATATCTTGAAGGAACTCTCGATGAACTCTCGAAAGAGGATCGATTTTCAATTCTTTCCTTGCCTGACGGAATAAAATTAATCGATTATCGAATTTTTATCGATTATATAAGAGAGAGCCATTGAATGTCTCGAATGATCACTCGATGAGCTCTCGAAAGACAATCGATTTTCTGAAAATCGATTCTCTCCTCAAGTCTCTCTCGAAGATGCGAGATACAATTAATCGATTGTCCCATTTTTATCGATCAGTGAATAATCGATAATTAATTCTGTCATGATCGACAAGACCAAAAATTATAATTAATAATGAATTAATGAATTAATTGATTTTTGGGGATTGAACAGCCGACGAAAAATGGAAACAATTGTTTCTAACGTGCGTGACATATTCTTCATTAAACAACATCTCCGAGGATTTATCGTTTTCGGTAGATGGGGACAGCTGACTTTCGCCAATCCACTGGAGATTAACAGACATTCCGAGTTGAGTAAATGATGATTTTATAGTTGAGAGAGCGACGTAATGAGGATATAACAGGGGGTCGGCTGTCACCGGAGAAAATAGAATTTCGAGGATTGATGGACAAAGGATTGCCCCGTCGTTTACGGAAAATCGTCGGCGGGGGGGGAAAATGCACAGAAAAAAAAAACGTCGCGAGAGTTGTCTCTCGTATAAATAATGTATAGCACGTAGGTAATAGATGGGGACGACATTTGGGCGACATATGAAGTCCTAAAAGTGTTATCTTTCCGGAATAAAAATTCCCATCGTCGCCCTCTTGAAGGTCACATGCAAACGGAGAAGATGAAGATGAAGAATTCCCCCCAGGAGAGGGAGATATACGTCAGGCAATAAGAGGAGAGGCCACTTTGGACTGATGCTCATCCCGCGAATCTGTTGCTTGTCATGCTGATGGTTAATCTTCCCGCAACTGTCATGTAGGAATTTTCCTCTGAGTACTTCTTTCAGGAGGAAAAGTTGGAGAAGAAGGGGTGGAATTCCGGGAGTGGACGATCAATCAGCGATTGTCCATTGCATCAATGGCGAGATGAGAGGACATTTTCCACTTTCAAATGGAATCATTGAGGATGACATGTCGAGAGCTCTTCTTGTCTAGTTTTTTTTTCGCTCGCGCTATCCGCGCATTCTTATATATTGACGGTAATCCCCTGTTTACAGTGTAATTAATGGTTTTTGGACGTTACATTATTAGACGTTAGGGATGTTCAGCACTTTTATTGAAAATGAATGGAAGATTTTTACAATCGTAAATGTGTTGTTTTATGTCTATCTTTGTAAAGATACAGCGGAAAAATTTAATTTTCTACGTATTTATTAATCCACAGACAGACCTTCCCCTCTTCTCAATAATACAACTGTCGATTTCTTATTTTACAAGTTCACTCATCTCACTCTCCCCTCCTGACCTACTGCAAAAGATTATTAATTTGCATTAATTCAGACGAAGCCATTCTCATTCAAAAGAATTCCCCTGAACAAAGAAAAAAAAATCTAATTTTATGAATCAAATTTTCCTCCGGACGACAATTCAAATCTAAATTGCTGTCAATTGATTGTTTAAATAATATTTCACGAGCATAATTAAATGTCTTTCTCAGTGTAAAAGCCCCTCAATGGTCTCCCATCGTAAACTGAAGTGATATCCAGGAAAATCGACTGCTGAACTTACGCTGGACTCGCAAGAATTTCCCAACAAATTTCGTCAACCCACTCCAGATTATTAATTACACCCTCGGAACGCGGTTAATTAACATTAGCTATGGTGGAGATTTATCTGCCCATCGCCACTCTCCCTCAAACATCAAAAAGAAATAAAAAATCGCGAGTGCACTGAGTGAAAGTCAAAGCTCCCCTGAAAAACAAAAATTGTCAGAAAAATGACAAAAATTATGAAAATTGGAATTATCGGGTTGACATTCCCCCCCAAAGTACTCCCCCATTTCAACACTTGAATTATCCTAAAATAATTAATTTATGTCCGACGACAAGAGAATGACAAATTTTTTTTTTTCGTCAACTTCTTTTTTTCAAAAGTTCGGTTGGCAATATTTTTAAAAATTCCGGAATTAAATATCGATTATAACGCCAGGTATCTCCATTAAAATAATATTATGTCATTAAAATCTCCGTACCGCACATTACAGAGGGAATTAAATAACAACTCCCCTCGCTATCTCCCCAAATACATCATGTTTCAGACAGTCTACGAGCTTTTGGTGAGATAAATCTTTCAGGAAGTCAAGGAAACGTCGCGTGCTTGCCGGAAACCTAACGGCAGTGTTTCTTCCCCGTCTTTATCTATTTTCATTTCCATTTGATATTTTTCCTTTTGCAAATTTTTTTTTTTTCTCTCTTCCCTTTTTTTTCCCCTCAACTCCACGTCGTCGAGGCAATTTCGTCCTCCTCGAGGGCGTATTTCAGTGGAGCTTTGACGTTTACTCAGTGCACTCTAGATATTTTATTTCTCTTTAACATTTGAGGGAGAGTGGCAACGAGCAGATAAATCTCCACCATAGCTAATCTTAATTAACCGCGTTCCGAGGGTGTAATTAATAATCTGGAGTGGGTTTGAGGAGGATTTTTTGGGTGGTTGATTGACGAAATTTGGTGGGAAATTCTTGCGAGTCCGGCGTAAGTTCAGCAGTCGATTTTCCTGGATATCACTTGAGTTTACGATGGGAGAACATTGAGGGGCTTTTACACTGAGAAAAACATTTAATTATGCTCGTGAAATATTATTTAAACAATCAATTGACAGCAATTTAGATTTGAATTGTCGTCCGGAGGAGAATTTGATTCATAAAATTAGATTTTTTTTTCTTAGTTTAGGGGAATTCTTTTGAATGAGAATGGCTTCGTCTGAATTAATGCAAATTAATAATCTTTTGCAATAGGTAAGGGAGGGGAGAGTGAGACGAGTGAACTTGTAAAATAAGAAATCGAAAGTTGTATTATTGAGAAGAGGGGAAGGTCTGTCGGTGGATTAATAAAGGGACGAAAAACTTTTTATTTTATGAAGAAAAATTTCTCTTTCTCTCTCCCCAAACTGAGCGCCAACTCTCTGTGTCACCTGTCACGGATAATTGTTCTAATAAGGCCCTGAGGGTATCTCCGCCTTAAGGTAACGGACGTCAGGAGGTCCGTCTCGAATATTTTTAATTTTGGTAGTGGAGTTTTAAAAAATACCGCTCAGAGTGAAATTATCCAAAACGTTCTGCAAAATATATCCGTTGATTGCCAATTTTTCCCCTGCTTCTGTACAAAAATAAGCATAAAACACAAGACGTGTACAATTGTAAAAGCTTTCATTAATTTCTAATAAAAATTCTGACGCATTTCTAATGTCCAATGACGTCAATTCCAAAAACCACTAATTACACTCTAAACAGGTCATTAAGATCAGTATATAAGTGGCGGTGGTTATGGAGGTGCTATCAGTTGTCTACATTACGAGTCATCGAACAGTACGTAGCGTCCAGCACCAACAAAAAATCAACATGAAATTTTTCGCTGTGAGTACACAAACTTGAAATTTAATTATCCTGACGGGAAAACCAAGTCAATTGTTAATGGGGAATTATCTCATTACCAAGTAATTTTGCGAGGAAAATGTAGAGAGACATTCTTGATGGAATTTTTCTCAGCTTTATAAATAATTTTATGACATTTTGCTGTAATTTTAGTCATTATTGAGATAATTTGACATTTGTGAAGATGGATTGAAACGGTTGACGATTAATGCGTAAAGTATTCAATTTTTGATAAATCGAGATCGGTCTAATGAGTCGGTCTTGAAGCCTACCAAACATTGAAAAATCGACAACAATCGTCATTCCTCTCACCGCCGAATTATTGTTAATTCATCTGCAATGAGAGTCGATAATTCCTGAGGCTCTAAAATGTGTACAATGTCCGTAGGTCGCTTTCTTGGTGATTGCCATGGTCGCAGTTTCCCACTCGGGGGTAGTTGACAGAGCTTACGTGGAAGAACAAATGAACCACTTATTCACCATCAGACCAGATGACGATTCCGCAACTGAATTGTCGATTAAGAATATCATGGAGGAAGGGAGCATGAGCAAATCCCAGCTGAACCAAATACTGGACAGGATTTTTCCTGCAACCAGTGGCTCGCAGACGGCGAAGCCCATGACCGACGACGACGTGCTTGACGAACTGAACAACATTTTTTCTCCAGAGGAGTACGGGGACGTGGAGATCGTGAGTGACGATGTTGAAGCTCGCAAGTAATAGATTGCGAGTCCATGGACTTATGAAGAGGTTCCTTTGCGCCTAATACCTGGCGATTTTGGATACATTACAGTAGAGTACCTGGAGGCCCCCCGATTCCTACGATTTCGATACCTTTTTTTTCGATTATCCCTGCACTCGTTCCCCCCTGAGTGGATTAGTCCGCTATCAATCCCCCCGGATTGATTGATCTGTTGATGATCTGAACGAGGACGAGTGAGAAAGTTAAAAAAGATGGACTCAATTGACCTATCGATTTATCTAAGCGCTCCCATTGTCACAGATTTTAAAACGATTTGTTTTTTTTTTCCTCCTCCTGTAAACATTTTTTTTTGACTCACACGTGAGTAAATAAAGACAATTTTAATGGCATTATTATATATTTTTGTTTTTCGAATTAATTATTGGATCTTGACATTTTTAACACGATAATTCAGGTGATAATTTTTCACAACAGGATTCAATGCAAATAAAATTACAATTTAGGGAAAACAAATTCTGATCTACTTGCGCTATTTACACAATTGCAAAGGCAGAAAATTAAACAAAAGGTACATCTAAGAATTATTTATTCTCTATGGTCTTTCTTAAGCAGAGAGAAATATAATTTTTCGAAAAATATTTCTTTCGCCAATTTAATTTCCGAAAGTGTCGGATAAAAAAAAAATATCTCCAAGTGAAATTATAAAACTTTTTAATAATCATTATCAACCCCCTCAAATTTTGCTGGGGGTTTTTCCAAGGAAAAAAATTAAAATAAAATAAAATTGATCTCGAATTCCGAACAATATCCTCAATATGTGATCGGCAAAGCCCGGGGGAGCACTCCATTGAGCATCTTTCAATTGAATACCCCGAGAATTTCATTAAAATATTATTTAGTCTTGTCCACGAGTAGACCCGGGTGGCGAAAAAAAAAAAAAAATTAAACCCGCCCACGTAGCGCATCGCCACGCGTGACGTGAATATTGAGCACTCTCGCGCGTGCCTATTACGCTCAATATGTAGCAATCCATAATTTATTTATCAAACATACACAACGGCCCCCAGATGTTATAGCAATTGGAGATGCACGAGCTATCGATTTGCCAGTTGATAGAGCGCACGCACTCCACATACCGCGAGACGAACAATTTTTTAATCCA
>JAPYZN010002998.1:0-12181 GCA_030522865.1 Psyttalia lounsburyi | reverse complement strand
TGTGGTTACTTACCCTCCTAGGAGGATAAATTTTACTTATCGGGCAGTTATGGCAGCCGATAAGTCGCAATTGGTTGAGTCCTAGCAACATAAAATAATGTTCGTAACTCGTGAAAAAAGTAGTATTTGACTCGTGGGATTATATCATGAGCCGAAGGCGAGTGATATAAATCTCCCACTCGCCAAAAATCATGTTTTTTCACTTGTTACGAAATGTACTATTTATATTTAAAAGAAACACCAAAAAAACATTGCTAGGAGAGTTCTACTCGTACTGCTCAACACAACCGTTCGATTACAACTAACTCAATCTCTCCAGGCAAACGCTCGCGTTTTCATTTATTTCCGAACATTCTTTCTTCTTGACATACAAGCTTTTTCTCCTCAAGAAGAATACCCACACTGTTCTTACAGGCCTTCCTCGAAATATAGATAATAAATACTCTCTAAACCTAAACTTGACCGTAATAAAACTGTCACACAACATTCACACTTTTCTTTCACGCTCCATTCAAACACACTCTGAAAATATTCTATTACATTACGACTTTTCTCAATTTGAAAATGCATTCAGTCATTTTTTAAACGTCTTAACACGCATACACATACACTAATATTAATGATTCCACAGATATCCAAATTTTTTTAAAAGTACGAAAAAAAGTTACTTATTCATAATAAAATGTTATGTGAAAATCAGTCATAATCAGTCCAATATGGAGCAGGTACTCTCCTCTTCTTTCAATTATATTCCACCTCAAAAATGAAATCCCAAAGGCAATCAGACCCCGTCCCTGGAATTTTGCTCGACCTCCATTAAAAAAAATGAATAATTAACGAGGTAATGTCATAATACCTCAAGCCCCTAATCACCCTGTCATACTCAATTCATTACACAAATTTTCATACGATTAAATGTAAAGTGCAATAGGAACACTCATTGGCCAAGACTAATCGACAACTTTCCTCATCAACGTGTCTCTATCACGCACCCAGTGCACATCCACCCAACTCATCCGCTCAACTCGTCGTATGAATATTCAAACTTGAATATATGAATATTTTTAATCGCTATCCGACTGTCGTTTAACTACCGTTTTCATATCTTACACTGGTGTACGATAGCTACATCTCCGGTGAATCCGCCCAAGTGACATTCATTTTGGATCCTCCTGTGTATGGTGGACGTGAACCGGTGTATGTACGAGTATGGAATTGTATCGCTTTTCGTTTCTGCCTCCAATCTGTCTCTGTCGACTTTATCTAACTGCTAATTCGTTCGACTTGCCCTCCAAGTGTCCAACCGGGGCTTGTGAAGTTTCACAAATGCCTAAGTATATGGGGTATATCGTAAAAGGGTAGAGATCGTGAAATAGCTGAGGCTATATTTGTGGCGGATGCATTCAATGCCCCAAGGAGTGCGTCCCGCGGCGAAACTTTCGTATCATTCGACGACGATTTATGTGCCTCGGTATTTTCATTTATTTACTTTCCGGTGCGCTGGTAGTCAGTGCAAAGTTTCTATCACAATTTTGAAGGATTATTTAGACAATGGTGAGTGGTGGATGGAAGTTGAATGAAAATGATTGAATGTGTACAGCTCAAATCCTCCTTTCCCTTCTATTAATATAATGTTATCCTATATTACTAAAGGAGATGATGCGGAAGTATCGAAATTTGTTTGAGAATCGATTGTTTTTTAACGAGTTTAATATGGAGTTATAGTGAGAATCGACATGGTGAAACGCCATATCCGGCTATTTTGGGGTAAAAACATTAGCCATATTTTGCATTTCTATACGGAGAAAAAAATTCAATAAAAATTACGTGTCAGTTCCGTAATCTTCTGGTCGAAACAATATTCCTTAAAAATTACGGAACAGTGACGTACTGTTTTATAGAACTTTTGGTACTTTTTCCTGGACTTGTTCTGTAAAAAAGTACGGCACTGTTCCGTAATTTTTACGGAATATTGTTTTGACTGGCAGATCACGAAACTGACACGTAATTTTTATTGAAATTTATCTCCGTGTATCAGGACCAGAGAAACAACAATCATGAAGGATGCCGATAAAGAATATATCATTACCATCTCAACCAAACAACTGTAACCCTAATTTTGTGCTTCTGTCATATTAACGTGGAAAATAACAGTTTAATGGTGGTTTTAATTGATTACTTAAGGTGGTGTCAAGGAATTTATATTAAATGAAGTATGAATAATCAAGTGAAAAATTCCTATGAACAATTTATCACTGTCCTTGAGAATACGATTTCGGGAGTTACATTGATTGCTTATTTCGATTGACGATTAGATAGATATGATGATCATACGATGAGCCGTGCAATACCGAACAGGAGGGCGCGCTTAGCGTGCCTTCTTCTGATAATATTTGCAAAAATGATGAGATGAAGATGAAGATGATGTTGATATTGCTGATGTTTTTTCAATGAAAAAACTATGATAATGCAGAAATTACAGGGAGAGCGCGCGCAGCGCGTCTTATAATGCTAGTCCTACCATGAAAAGTGCATACGCCTGCGATCTCGAATTGAATCGAAAATATCGTAAGTTTATCACGCTTATTCCTTATTGGTTCACTGGCACTTCAATTTTGATTGTGACAATTACAGCACGCGGCAGCGTGCATTCGGCCTCGTGGATCGAATGAAAGAGCCAGGTTGAAAGTAAAAGTTCATTACCTCTAAAAGTTATTAATTTTCTCTCAATGAAGCTTCAAGGTTAGGATCTAGATCATCACGTAATTGCATTGTTGTAATTTTCTGATCGCTCTTTTCTCATTAGTCAAGGGGCGGCAGGATCCTCCTTTCGATTTGCATCCAAACCTAGCGCCCATTCAATTCCCATCAAAATCATGATCACCATTTATTACCCATCCTCTATTATAGACGGTGACGCCATCCTCGTTAGCTGAAAACAAATGACACCTGGAGGCGTCCTCCGCAGGATCTACCGCGCATGCGCATTTCATTCTAGCTTCCAGCGATAACCGATTCCAATCCCCACGGTCGATCGATATCCCATGGGAGTCTAAGGTTGAAGGATTAACTAATCCACCTGATCAACGGATTGAGTTATAGTCTCGTGTTTGTCGTATCCAGTAGTCGGCTCCCTCGGGGCAGTACACTTCTATTACTCTCGTCGTAAAAACCAACTCGAGCGTTTGGAAAATCTTATAAAACATACAAGTTAATAAATTAATGTATCACACGAATAATTTCTCTCGTTTTTTCATCGATTAAAGCCACTAACAAGGCTCAACTCACGACGTCCTTATTACGACCTATACAGTGGCTGTGCGAAGCCGGGAACAGTCGAGAAAAATCATGGGTAATGTGCATGGCCGCGGTTGTTAAGAAATTTCCTAGGAGAGGAAAAATAGAAGAACAGAAGAATTATCTAGTCATCTAATCTAAACAATTATTTATATTTTATTTTCATTTTTCGGAATCGGGGGGGCTTTGGGATGTATATATTCGAGACGTAATTACAAATTCATTGAAGACTTTTTTGGGTAGCGATACAAATATTTTTTCTGGAATTTTCATAAATTTTTTCACATTTTTTGTATTGGTTTAATCATTAACTGCTGGTAAAGAAAAAACATATCTTACGATACAGGAAAATGTATACATGTCTTAGAGTATCAAACAAAAAAATTACATTTTGAAAAATCTGAATTTGCATTAAAAATGAAAAAATGGGAAAAATTGTAAACATGCAATTTTAGGTCTTGAGAAAAAATCAACGAGCCCAATTTTTTGTTCCGATTTTTTGGGAACAAAGCGTCCACAGAATATTCGAGAATTTTGAAAAGGCCAATTTTAATTTTCAGACATACCCTCTCCGATTGCGACTTGCAATTATTGTGAATTTTTAAAAATTGAAACTGGAGACTTCTGGACGTCTCAAGTGGAAGGCTCTCGAGTGTCTCAATTTCATTTTCAAATCTTCATTTGACACTTTCAAAAAACTCAAGTAAAAACATCTGATGGTCTCACAGTCGTCAGATGAAGGTGTTTCATTTGTGGAGTAAGCCCAAATAATCCATATATTTCCCCGTATTCTCCCGATGTAAATCGAATAAACTCGCGCAAGATGTAAATCACCCGGAGTCGTAGATCTCTCGATAGACTAGGCATTTCACAGCGTCGATGCAGTATATCGCAGCAAGACACCGTGCGCGCCAACCCCCTGCCGATCATCCAGCCAGTACTTCTTGCTTAGATGCTCACTCAGGCGTCGGTGGAACACGTGTTTAAATGTGGTATTGTCAGAATATTGATTATCGTGCTGGGTTCGTTAACGCCAGTGGTTGTTAACACGCTTGTCCCGCGCGCGAAGAGTAACGAAATAATTTCTCAATGAAGTGGATAATTTATACATACACACATCATGTAATACATACCTGAACTTAATTGAAATTGTCCGGGAAAATGATTTTTCGAGGAATTCTATTGTAATTGGAATGCTCCTGTTGGCAAATGTTTCGCGGAAGGTGGATTTTTAGATCATTAGAGGGGAATCAGTGGGATCAGCTATGAGGAAGGTGGGCAAGGATAACATCAAGACTGAGGGGAAATGAAAGGGACAAATGCTAAGTAGGTTCGCATGCAAATCGGGACAAACCGGACTTTGCGGTACAACAGATGATATTGAGTTGACTGCAGAGGGTGTCTTAATCGTGGTAATTGGTTAATTGTGAGATCATCTGATCACGACGCGGCATTAGCAGTATTAAAAATGTCAGTCGTGCACACGCCGCGAGCATTAACAAAGAGTTTCTGGTTTTTAGTAATTGGATTGTAATTGTCGAGAAAAAATATTGCAGGATAAATGGTAGAGTAAAGGTAATTGAAATGGAAAAAGGAAGTCTGTTCTCAAACTACGATAAACAATGCCTCCTTAATTAAAAAAAAATTTTAGAAGAACTACTTGCGGGAGGAGCGAGCGAAGTGCAATGAGCGAAGGGAGACGAATTCCTGAGGCTGCCGAGCGCAATGAGCAAGCGTCCCCTTTTAGTAGAACAATAATGAGTCATTGATATTAACTAATCAAAATGAAAGTACAATAATGTAGTTATTCTAGTTCCTCAATTCTAGCGAAATATTCTACTATTTTGTCCGGTATTTTCCAAACGGTCCAACGATAGCTTTGTCCCTACTCATGACTAATGGAGCCCATTCTTTCTCCCCTCAGCTTTTATCTGTCATAAGAACACTTTCATGCATATAACCTGGGGCTCTGGGAATTGTGGTGCTGCGTGTGGGAGTATTAGGTGGTCATTCAGGAGTACTCCTTCAAATGGCGTGAAAACGATACCCGTCTTCAAATGACGGACACCCATTCTCCGAGTGACATCAATAGCAATTTTAATGACCAGTGATTGCGATAATGAATAGTTAAGTATATGGATTTCCAATCCCTACTGAAATTAATGTACGTAAAATATACGACCTCTTCGTAATAAAAACTTGGACACTGCATTCTCTGATCAGCAGATTGGGCCTGAGATAAATAACCACATGATACTTTCAGCCATTAATGAATGACATTAAGAGATGCGAAATGACGTCACGAATTAGAAACTGACGGGTGTCAAAACTATGATGGTCATGTGAGTGTCACTGACAGGTCACGATTTTTGTTGGTGCTGGCCAAGTTGAATTACCTCGAGATCGAAAAGTTGGAAATAAAAATCAAAAAAGAAATTGCATTTATCGAGGGCATTCCAACCGGTCAATTGCAATTTTGCCTGCAAGGTTTTCGCCATATTTTCTGATTACTCATTTTTATTTTCTCTCTTTCATTTCAACCCGGCCAAATTAGTGGCAACTTAATTAAATTAAACATCAGATTGATTGGCCAGCATACATGTACATGTACATTATACGAAATGCTGAATATCGCTATCAATTAAACACAACTAATTACCGGCTAATTTGATGGTCCAGAACTCGCTTTGCTTCAATTTGCGCGCGTACTTTGCATTATACGTCAAGGCTTCTGTCTCGATACTCGATCTTATAGATCTCAAATTTTTTATTTAAATATGTTTCATTAAATTTTCCCCTGATTGTCTAGGGATTCGCCGCAAAATACACCCCCTGGAATTTCGCAAATTTCATCAATTGAATCACTTACCGCAGATAATTCTGGGTCAAGACAGTACCTGTTGGTGAATGTGTCATTAGCCGGTGAATTCCGTGTCTACCAGTTTTCATCGCGTTAGCATATGGCGCCATGTCCAGAATTTATGGTACAGTACTCTCGCTCAAGAGACTTGCACACTCCCTCAGGCATGCGAACTTGTCCAGCTGGCTTCGTTAATGCAAAAACCCTAGGTAAAAGTAATTTATCTAAAAATAATTCTTCATTACTGTCAACCATTCTGCTATGTTTTCTCCATAAGACAATTTTTCTAAATTCCACAAACGTCAATCAAGACGGAAAGAACCCTGGGGACTCATACCACAGGGGTTCTACACAGTTATTTTATAAGCTGAAAAACGATACGAGTATTCTCTCGTTACCATTAACAAGATCGCGTATGCATACGCATCTATAAAATAAATAAATGTCGACGGGTTTTGAAGACGATGGGGTCAATAGTGATGGACAACGTTGTGGGCAGTGTGGCCCCATACCTGAAACATTTATCGAAAATAAAGATCGTAAATTGAGCTGAAAAAAAAAGTCATTATAGCCATCAAAATAAATAAACTCATTATAATTGCGAGAGAGGTGCAAAAGAGATAACATCATGTCGCTCATCTTGAAATAAATTGTGCCCTTGAGGCCTCAGCGTCCACCAATTAGCAGGACGTCTTGATCAACGACTCGTAGTTTACACAGCATAATACATTGCAAACTTACTACACGTGCATCCACCCAAAGAATGATTTCATATTATTTTCACCGAGAGTTATAAAAATCCCCAGCATTGCGTGACAATATAAACATCTTTGACAAAGCCGATCCACTGTATATGGTTTATTTATCAGTATCCTTGGAAATTTACAACTCGGATGAATTTATAGAAAGCCTCGATGTGGTCATAAACCTCCGCCAAATCCCCCCCCGAGTGCATTATACGCGTGTTATATTCAGAGCTAACTCGACGAAACGATAAATTTTCTCGGCAGGAGAGAAGTTTCAGTGAGTCCTTGCAGACACTAAATAGATGTGTGCTCTGACAGCCATTGACATAAACGATTGAGATATAAATTCTTCAGTGTTTCTTCAACTTCATGACGTGCTTCCATTCTACTTCGCCTGCCTGCTTCATTCCCGGAGAATCCCTCTGGGATCAGGGTCAGTGGTTGGTTGAGCTAACCACGGTTAATCCTTGATTAACGATTGCATTAAGGCCTCTGATTGGCTGGTTTCAGTGGTGGGGCCTTGGCGAGGCAATAAGAAGCTCTTAAATTTAGTTTAACCGAGAGTTAATCACCGTTAGTGGAACCAAAAGCTAGGCCATGAAAAGCCAAAACCAGTTCAGCACCAAAACTCATTGTGCTGGTGATTAACACTTTGTAATGCTGTTAAGCTTGCGCGCGCCACGAGGTGGTACGCGCATGCGTCGCCAATGCGCAGACCAGGCTCATTGAGATCATTACCTCCATAGAGTCGGGGGGGGAGGGGGGCTATGGGACTTCTAGCAAAGCCCCGGTAACTCTTCTCCTCTACAGCAGAAGTGGTCCGAAGACCTGTACTGTATAATGCGTGTAGTACTGAATGTCGCGTGCTACATAAATTGGCTGGATTGCGACACACTGAATATATGCACAGGGACGAGAGGAATACTGAGATAGGTATCTATGGGCGGCTTATAAATCAGCCAACCGATCGTCCAGATATTGATCTTTTCCCTCAATATATATCCCCTTGTATTCTGTATGCATACGTTTTATTGTATGCAACCACAACTACGGATTATCTGACTCATGTTCCTTCATGATCTCACCCACAATAATTTTCTGCACTTAAAACGTTTATTTTTAAAGCGTAATGTATAGTGAAGTATTTTTTATTTTTTTTTTTTCGAATTGTTCGGTCGGATTTTTTTTTCTTACCGTCCATCTGGTTAATTCAGGTCTTTGAATTATGCAAGCTGACAGGTTGTTGACGGAGGCGTGGGACTGAAAAAAGTGCGTGGAATAAAAGAATTATGAATGGGGATAGGGGGAATGGAGAAATACATTTCTCAAAATAAATAAAAATGAATGAAATGCCGGGGAGAATACGAGAACAGTAACTCATCTGTCGTGCGGCAAATGAGTTGAAAGCTCTCCGCGGGTAATTAATTGGAGTCGCACGCATATCCACGTTCACGTGTGGGACTGTAAATTTAATATGTAATATGAAAGAGATGTGGTGGGCTTCAATGAGGCTCGTGGTGCTACGCATTTTCTGCTTCTGAAGGTGCTTTCTGCATTTAGCACTACTTCCTATGAGAATGTCTTCTCCATAGTCTTCAAAATTTTGTGAAAACGTGTTTGCTCTGTCCGAAACTTTTTTCAATATTTTTAAACGATTCTGGCCGAACAAGATGACACTTGACAAATGAAAGAAATAACATATCGACTGTTCGATGGAAATTAAAATTAATGAAAGTCGATAAATTAACAATTCGACTTGGGCTCTCCGAGAAAATTTAGTTTCTCGTGAATAATTGAAGAAGAATAAATCTTTCATTTTGGAAATTATTATTTCTATTTTTTAATCAATTTATTGATTTTCAGAAGATTATTCTCAAAGATTGATTGCTGGGAGAACTGAAAAGCGTTTTTAAAAATTTAAATTCGTTTAACATATGATCATAGATTGAAGTATATATAACCATACGATTGAATTACTACTTTTCTTGTAATTAGTCACTGCGGTTTCAAAGTAACGAACCAGGCCTTTCCACCAGGTCCTTGAGCGACGAAACTCAAAAAATTTCAGCTAAAGAAATTCAGTCGGAATCCAGTCTCTGGAATTTTATAGTGCGGAATCTCGAAAGAATAGTAAAAGCTGGAAATACATGTAGAACACCCACAAATGGGACGAATGTTATCAGCGGATGAGCTTCACCAAATTTTTCCTGGATTTCAGGTAGCAGGGAGGCAGCTTTTACATACGCCATAAGCTCAGCAGGGGTAACATACGCAATAACCGCAGCTTGTAGCCGGGGAAATATCACAGCGTGCGGTTGCGAACCTGCCGTAAGGTAAGCCGAATGCCCTTCTCTCTCGCCTCCATTCCCCACATTGTAATCCTTCAATTTCATGTAAACATTCGCGTCTTGAATTTCTTCAATTTTCCTGCTTCTTCAACATCATGACCACAGTGCAATTGTCATTATTTTCAGAACGAGAAAATCCCTACCGCCGAATGGATGGGAATGGGGTGGATGCAGTGCCGATGTAACATATGGAATGAAGTAAATAAATATTTTTTAAAAATACTCATTCATACGAAATGTTAGAGATTTTTTTCCCACGAAAATAAGATGTCAAAAAATTCATAAAAATGGTAAATAACTTGAATGAACCCAGTTCGATATTAATTCTCGCAATCTCATAACACATTTTTAACACTAGGTTCGCGCGTAGGTTTCTCGATGCCCGGGAAGTGGAGGGCGACGCTCGAAGTCTCATGAATCTCCACAACAACAAAGCCGGAAGAAAGGTGAGTCAACCGAATATTTTCAATCGCTAATAAATACTAGAATCATTACACAACGGACAGTCCAAATGACAAATTGATTTCCAACGATAATTTACCTTGAATTATAGAAAGTGCATGACAGTTTGATTCATAAAGATTAGATAAGCTATCGATTCGTTGAAATCACTTGCTGTTAAGATTTATCTGACATCCGGTTTTCCACATACATTCGGTCAATTAGTGGGCCGTAGGCATGAATGACAATTTGCGGCTGTCTACCCAATGATTTCACGAGCATTAAAATGTTCGTAGGATATTCGATATGTGGGTAATAACAGGTGTAATATCACTCGAAAATATACTTTGGAAAATCATTCATTGGCTATCAACAGTCACTACAAGTTTATAGATCAAAGATATAGGTATAGATTGTCGTTGTTTTTTCTTCTCAATGGAAACATTGAAATGCCCAGGTCTTGGCCTCCACTGGAGACCTCCACGATTTACCAGAGCAAAAAAACAAAAAGGAAAAATCTTATTTCTTCAATTTTCAACGTACCACTTCTAATCTTTGTGAAACCAATGCCATTATTGAGAGAAGCCTTGAATTTTTTCCAGCGATCGAAACACAAATGAATCATTTGTCCGGAAATATGTTATTATATTTTGGCCTTTTTATACTAGTTAGAATCTCACTAGTGTAACCGGTGGGAAGCGAACCCGGGTCTGCCACATGAGAACTATAGACTCAGTCCACAGCGCCAAACATATTTTCTTCTTCTCGTCAATAAAATGAAAAAAAAAATAACTAGGGAAAATTGAGCAGAGAAAATTCTTGAAAAAATCGAATCATATAATTGTTTCTATGGAATATATTCTATTGAACCTTTCAAGACAAACAAGAAACTAATACAAATTCAATTATTTTAACTGTAAGACGAGATTGTATTCTACTGTTCTGTACTCTTATCGATTCTGGGGATAGTTAATAAGGGGAGGGGGGCAAAATGCAAAGACCCGAGAGGGACTACATATAGACAAATAAATCGCAAAAAAAAAATCTAAATCAAGTGGAATCATCTAATGCATTCGCTAAGATCTTCAAGTCTTCTGTGAATTGTTACATATTGAAGACATCATTGTTCTCCTTAATTGAAATTAACTTATCGAAAACGGGTAACGAAATACAATAAGTAATCCGAAACAATAGCTTTAACGTCCAACAGTCTCTGATTCATCCTCCGCTCATACGGACTCTTTGTCTCATCCTCCGATTGTGCAAATATACAAGGGCTCCTCTCCCCTCTCACACTTCCCCCTTTAACAGAGCTTTACCTTTTTCCTTTTGAATTACCAAAGTGAATTATAAACACGACACGGAGAGAATAACTCCAACTGTACCTGTTGAATGTCCTCTGAAAATAAACTATTCTATTATTTCCGATGTGGACTCAATCTCGCCTGAAACTGAAAAGGCTTTGGTATCATTTTACATTTTTATTATGGTCTGTTCGCAACGTCAAAGAGGTTAAACTCAATGACATTCAAGTACAGTAACATTAGCATATGGTCGAAACACATGAGCCATTGTATTTTTATCCACATTTGATTGAGTCGTTTGTTTGGTCAGTGACGGATTCAATGACATCATTTGTTGCAGATTGTCAAATCATTGCTACAGACGGAATGCAAGTGTCATGGGGTGTCTGGTTCGTGCACTGTGAGAACGTGCTGGAGGACATTGCCCAGCTTTCGACAAATTGGTGATGCACTGATGAAAAAGTATTATCGCGCGAGACCTGTGATTGCCGTAACACCACCAGCACCTCCAACGATTCAGGTAAATGAGTTAACTCAGTGTAATTCTAATTTTTTTTTTTAATACTTTCGCGCGCACTAGCGAAATGATGAGTAATTACTTATATCTTGCCGGCATTCAATTTTTTGTTCATGAACGTTCTCCTCTTCCTATCGTCGTGGGCGTTGGGCTCAATTTTAAATATGCAAGTACGCTGGTGCATAATTTTGAATATACCGTCTTCTGATGTTTGTTTAACCTATGCAAAAAGAGATTCGCTGGCTCGACAATAACTCATACCAATAAATTCATAGCACGTACTTATGAATGTTGTTCAACCGTTATTTCGTCATTTTGCGGATCGAAAGAAATTACTCTAGCTCATATCCACCAACGCGATTTCTTTCTCGCTGCATGTATGTACTGGCCTCTTCGATTTTTCTTCTGCTCTCTAAAATCGAAATGGAGATAAAAATAATTTGCATCTGCAAATTAGGTCTTGTTACAAAACTCACTTTTTAACCCGAAGAAGTGAGACGAGTGCAAAATGTCAGTTACCATTAACTCGATAATGAAAGGATGGAATTTTTCGATGTTTTGCTCATTTTTTAGTATATTTCCGGCCTGTCGTTATGGGGTTTTTTACTCGCGTGGAGTTTGGCAAGCCGAGCCGTAGGCGAGGCGGCCAACCACGCGAGTCAAAAAAC
>JAPYZN010002997.1:0-10455 GCA_030522865.1 Psyttalia lounsburyi | reverse complement strand
AAAACCGCGATCTAACCGAACGGAGTGAGGTTAGAATCGCGGATTTTCGGGGGCCAGGGACGAAAAAGTACTTTTCAGTCACTCGACGCGAAGCGGAGAGTGACTGAAAAGTTTCTTTTCCGACACAGCGTGATGAAAAATAATATCCAAGCCTCGCCATGGAAAACATATCACCCTCCTCCACGTGCTTGCCATCCTCGCCTTCGCCTCGGAAGGTAATTTTGCACGTGGGAGACGATGATCTGTTTTCAAGGCTCGGGCATGAAATGTACTAGTTGTGTATTTGTCCTTCTTTCTCCCCACCAACTTCAATGGTCTCTTTCTTGTTATTTTTAATCGTAAATCGCCCATGCTTTATTGTACCTCTTTTTAGTTCAAACTTCTTTTACACATTTACATGTATTCATTTTGTATAAAACCCTTTTACCTTCAATAATCTCAATTGTTTGATTTAAAAATAGGGAAGGGAACGCTCGATTACCTTCGAAAGATTAATGATGAGAAACGAAAAGTGCTGCCCTCTTCCAGAATACAATCGAAAAAAAGTGAACGTCTTTGCTTGACCAAATGATCTCAAAGATTTAGAAAAAAAATCTGACGATCCAATTATTCATGACTCTGGATTTTCTATTCTCAGATTCAAAAAAACATTGGCAGAAATTGTTCGTTAAAATTATGATCCTAAAGGCTGTATTGAACACAAAACTCATAAAGTTGCTAGAAAATATTTCGAGGATGTTCATTGATTTATCTCGAACATTTCATGATGAAAATTCCATGAAATTTCAAGGTTTCAACCGAAAAAAATATGGGAAGGGATTTAGAGAGAAACATAAAACCAAGATATTATATATTCAATGAGTTCCTAAAACTAGAAACAAAAACAATTTTATTCTTCGTATATTGTATAAACCGTATATGATTAAAGAAATTTGATAGAGCATTTTGAATATCAATAGATGATAACATTAGCCTATGAGAGAGCATATGTTACAATTAAACATTTGTACCAAAGTTTGTTGAATGACTACTCATTCATTTTATATATGAATCAGTTACAAGACGTATATTATTCATTATAACAGTACATTTCTATTCTATATTTATTTCGTTTGATTACAATAATTCGGAAAATGTTTAGAATAATTTTTTAATTTAACGTAAAGCGCCAAATATATCATACAATATTGTTTTTTTTACATAAATAACAGACTTCAGGATATTCCCTTTCATGTAGGTCGAGTTACATCCGTTTCAGTTAATTAGATGGTCAGTTCCGAAAAAAAGGCAATTTGAAAGTACAATGGAATATTTTATCTAGGGGTATATCTAAAATTTAGTCCAGGGAGACAGTAAATGAATTAATTCTGAGGGATCTAAATATTTTTGCGGGTGGAATACTAAAAATTATCATTTTTTGTTAAAACTTGGATAGTTACTCAATGAGGCTAGCTGCAAGAGGACTATGAATAGATGTAATTGATCCAAGTATTCTAATTTTATGTTGCATTGATGAATACTTAATTCTTAATACTAATTTTTGTTATTTTTATACTTTTATTATTTGATTTACTGGTCCTCGGTTCATATGTTGGGTTTCTGATACATACTCATTTAATAGCAGGTTAACAAATTGTTAGAAACATTACTCCAAACTATACGGAAGTATCATTAATTTTTCATTGTGAATGATAAAATCTGGAATAATATGTTGTGGAAAGAAAGAAAGAATAAACAGGTGGAAATATCAACAATTGAAAAGGAGAAAAATGACCTCTAGAGGGTTAATCTTTTCCGAAAGTATTCAATTAGATAACTGGTGAACAGAATCGGTGAAGGGTTTAAATAAACTTGCTAAACGAATCGCGAATCTTTCAGAGCGAGGAAAGTTGAAAAGAATTCATCACAATAGCTTTTCTATGGACTGATTTCCCAGGTAGGAATAAACGATGGGAACAAGGTTTGATCAGGCTTGATCCAGGATTGAGAAAGACTGGTTGAATCTCGCCATTCAAGATTGGAACAAGCTTGAACGAATATTGAACAATAAATATGTTTCCAAGGCTGGAAATTCTACTGTTGGTCGAGCCTTGAGTATCGAGCCTTGATCCAATCTTGGGTGTCATGATTGGATCAGGGTTGTAATCCAAATCTCGTCTAAGGATGTATGTAAATCCTGATTTCTTGCTGGACGAACAAAATAAAGATTTACTCATTTATTGAATAAAAAAAGTAATCGAAACAAACATTTGTTGTGAGAATTTTGAAATATTTAGATTCAGCTTCCATTGCAAATAAAGAGACAATGGATTCTTCGTAATTTCAAGTGGAGACAAGGTTTTCTACGTATAATTGTCGGTTTCTCTATCTGTAGGAGAAGAGAAATAATTCGTTCAATAATTTCAACTTGATTAATCATGTATTGATTAGGAAATGAAAATCTCCTGTTAACATTTATGAGAAATTATTGAAAAAAATTAATTGGTATCTATTTCATCTCGTTCAATGAATCAAATTTGAAACATGATAGAGCGAGCTCGATGGAATATTGCTCCTCATATTTGAATCAGTCATTGATTTGGAGATGGAACTGAGTCTTGTTCTATCTTCGATATCCCAGCCTTGAGCAATTATGCTGTTCCAACCTTAAACCAAGGCTTGATTATCTATTGACGACTCATGCTTGAATCAATATACCATTCAACACTGGAAAGCAGCTTGGATTCAAGGTTGGGTTATCCAGCCTTGATGACATATCTTGTTCCAGCCTTGTTCCCATCGTCAGGGCGGACTTTTCCTACCTGGGTTTCTGAGAATATCCAAGTAGTTTTATAGTAAGTTCTTTCGCATGGATCCCGCTTTTGGGTTCACTACGGAAAACTCTAACTACACCAAAATTGATCTAAATGAAGAACCAAATTCATATGTTCAAATAGTTAATATTCAGTTGGAATAGCCAAAATGATTTTCCATAAACCAAATCGTCAAGTACTTGAACATCTTCAACAAATACATGAGCTTTAATCTCAATGAACTAAAAGTCTGAAAAAAGTTTCCTGATATTTTTCTCTAAATCCACTACTTCAAAAAATTATTGTATAATAATCTTCATCAAATTTTCAAACTCGTTTGCTATTCTTTTTCCACCACCATATGCATTAATCAGATTCGTATTTCATGATACTAAAAGTTATGAAGTGGTCAAAGTCTTCTACAATTCGATAATTTCACTACTCGAATAATAATGAATATAAAATTCTCGATTTTGTCCTTGGCACTTCTTATGTGAAAAGTTTTTTTTTAATAACTCGGATATCGCTCACTCGTGAGTAATTATCCATGAATCACTATAAATCTTCCATGTAGCTTCCATTATTCAGTTACCCTGCTAAACACAATAATGATTACCAGCCCACTAACACTCAAGGCCACATACGTAACGGTTTCAGGAAATAATGGCACAATAAGATATTCGATAAATTAATTGCTGTTAATTGTAGAATTAAGACGTAAGTCACTTAATTATGATTTCGTACTTTCATTTTCATTTCCTTAATATTGAGTTCATCCTAAAGTGTGCGTTGTCATGGCTAGAGAGAGCGTAATCACGTATATTTTTTTCCACAATGTAGTTTAAAAAATATAATTCCTCCTTAGGAATAAAAAAATAAATTTTGTATGAAAATTCAGCAGTGTCGTCTTCTCCTCACACAATTAATGACTTATAGTACAGTTGAAGTTTATCCTACTGAGTTCTAACTCCAGAAACAATTACAATTATTCGTAACAACGATACAACGTTTTGGAACAGTTTTGTTCTATTAATTTACAACAATAATCTACAGTAGCAATTGACTTGAATCAATTTTCAAATTGCAATGGAATCATTGAATGAAAACAATCCTAAACTCTTGTTCTCTGCCAGAATAATAGTTCCAAAGTATTTTCACAAATGATCTAAATGCGTTTAAGTATACTGGATTCATGAAAAAATGCCAACATGTTTTTAAATGATTGTTACCACTTCACCACGAAATGAGTAGAAGTACGTGAACAATATTACCAAAGGCCTAACCATTGTAATGTATCATCACAAAATGTCAACAGAAACCTTTCGAAGGCTCTGGCAATTACCTCTCTAAATCCTCGGTAGCCTAAACTGTCCATTAGTACTTCTCTCTCCACTATGATAAAGTATCTCAGGCTGCTGGCAAATCTGAAAAGGCATGATCTGCCCAGTCTCCTGGATCCCCTGTATGTGCATTCCCTCATTCCTCCCCACAGGTTGCCCCCTCTGCTGCATAAACACTCCCGGAGCGTGAACAGGCCCTGCAACCCCAGCCTCAACAACCGAAGCGATCGGTACAACTGTAGCACTTCGTTCAAAGCTTTCAACCGGAACAATCGACACTGGCACAGTAACAGGAATAGTGACAGCTCCGCTGACACTCTGAGCTGCTTCACCCCCAAAGTGTCCTCCCTCACCGGTCTCCCCCCTTGCGCCAAGAGGACTGACCCCATAATTGACGCCAACATTCATCACAGGTGAGAGAATGCCATACCTGGCAATGAACAATTGTTCGGAAACTCTCCTCAATTCCTCCTGCTGATGGACAATCAACTGCTGCAACTCCTCATGCTTCCTCTGTAATTCATCCTGATTCTGACTTAAAGTAGTTGTCATGACGATGCTCGGTGAATTGACCAGCACCCCCGGAACACTTAAACTCACTGTTGGTGCAGCTGGTGCCAGAAATTCTCCAGGAACAACCGAGAGAACCGGTTCACTAAATCGATTCCCATAATTCAAGCATGCTTCCACAGGTCTTGACGCTGTTTGGTGGGATGCTTCCTGCTGGATTGGTGCTGATTTAACGTGAGCATTGACACTAGTCTTTGGCTTGGAGGACTGCGTCGTTGATGCTGACACTCGTGAGCTGACTGAGCCAACTGATATCGACGTATCCGAATCAGCCCCATAGAAGTTTCTGATTGATCTCGACGTCTTCGGTGATTTTGGTGACCAGGTGGAACGAGGCGTTTGACACGGCGTCGGTTGGTGTTCCGTCACTGCTGGTGGATCAACAGCTTGCGTTGAATCTTCGCTCTTCTTCTGCTGCCTTCTAACTTCTGATGAGTTGACGACAGTGTGCGTGCAGACAATGAACTCGGGTTTGGAATTCCACTGGTTGTAATCAATGTAGAAGCGCGTCTGAAGCCAGATCCATTGTTGACCTTTAGTGAGGAAACGGTAGAAGCAGGAGGTGCCTTCACCCTTTCTCATTAAGGACTCGTGCGAGGTGACGACTTTGTCCAGGTCGTCTACGTGGTAGTAGTCGTAGCCGGACGTCCCTAGAACCTCGAAGGGAAGGTAACCGATTATTGGGGAAGCTCGCTGGTCCAGAAACAAAAATTTCCACTCAAGGCTGTGCTTCGACACGAATTCGGATTTGGTCGAGTCTATCAGGGAAACCTCGCGGAGCAGCTGGGGTGTGTGTACCCGACCCGTTCCCACGAATACCATTTTTGTGTCGTTAGGGGGATTGGAGGAGTAACGGGAGGGGGGGATCAGACTCTCGATGTCAGTGTCAGAGCGGAAATAGCCGACGAAGTGGACGCGTTCGTAGGTGACGTTCTCTCGGAAGTCTAGGCTTCCACGTTTTATGTGACAGGTGAAGGACACTTGGGTGTCGGACTTTGAGGGGTTCTCGCGGGGAGTTGGGTTCAGGAGAATGTTGTAGAGGAGAGATTGGTCGTCTTGGTAGGTTATCTCGTAGATTGTAGAGTTGGCGAGGTCCGCGGGAAGGTAGCCAAGGAGGGCAGTAACGCTCTCTGAGGCGTAGTAGATCCGGCCGTTGGAGGAGAAGATTATTATGAAGCCGTCCAGCGCCTGGAGGAATGCATTCATTAGGTTTTCTTGTGAATCTAGGATTGCCGCAAATTTTGAAGTAATGCCGGGTTTACTGAGTGGTTTACCTCTAAAATTAGATGCGTGAATTCATCATTGGAAAGAAATGAAGGCTTCCAATCTTCTTGAATTTCGTGGACTCTCGAACGCACCGCGACTTCTTGAAAAATGAAAGGGAGAAAGAAATTAATATTGAATAAGTCATTGATATCAGGGATTACATTGGAAGTCTGTACTAACCGTTGTGATTCTTTAAGAATAGTATTGTAGATTTGAGTACCGTCGATTTGTCCATCTTTCTTGTATTAGTACTAACCATATTGCCGAGTTCATTGACGAGCATGTTGAACTGGTCTCGTCGTTTCTTCTCACTGAGGTTTCGTGACTTCCTACTGGCACATGAAATACCAAAGTTGTTTTCAAATTTCATTGAATATTTAATTATTTTTTGGAACTTAGGGACATTCTTCCCAAAAATAGTTGAAGTATTGAGAATTTTCATCAGAGCTCTTCTTGTACAAAATCTTCTTGATACAGAACAGCTATTTAACATCTTGTCTCATTCTCACTCCTTTGCAAACTAACGCACGATTGAAAAATAATGCGGTCACGTTTGATTCGAATCACTTCATCTTCTTAATATTGAATACAATTCATGGAGACACAGAGGATAAAAGTTTGTTGAAGTGGTAAAATACAGACAGAAACTATTTTTTACCAAAATCAAGTTCCCATGGTACTCAAATCAAGATATATTAGTACTGAAATCGAGAATCGGGAGTTTCCGTATGTACTTAAACAAATTGAGCCTTCGGGGGGAATCTTTTTCAGCCCTGGATTGGGGAATGCGTGAGCCAAAGACGGTTTCGTGTCGCTCATGGGTCGGCCCAAATAAGGTAGAAAAAATAATTACTTTCGATTGTCTATGCTTTCAGTTCCAATCATCGTCAAATTTACTGAAGCATGAGAGGCAATGTGGAAATAATTTTTTATTAATTTCATCGAAGGATGGCTTCATATTTAATGTTATATGGAAGAATCCGTCAAATCGAAGTAGAAATATTAACTGTCCGATAATTACAAATAATTTAGAAATTTCACTATTACTTCTTTATTAGTTTGAGGGATCAATAAACGAATGAAAATTCATCAAATTTATTTTTCAACACATTGAGATGAACAATTATGTTCGTAACTCGTGAAAAGAGTGGTTTTTGACTGGTGGGATTATATCACGAGCCGAAGGCCCGTGATATAAACCGGCGGCTCGCCAAAACCATTTTTTTTCACTTGTTACGAAATATACTATTAATTGACTATAAATTAGTCCTCTGAGTACTAACTCACCGTTTCGTATCATCCTTGTCATCATTTTCGTCGTCCATTGTATCACTGGAACATTGAATATTAAAATTGATTTATGGTTATAGAAATGATTTATTCAAATTATGTTGGGAGATAATTGAGGATTGTTGTACTGATGGTCTGATTTATAGCAATATCTACACAATAGTATGTTTACTAATTTTGATTTTACGATTTATTGTAAAATAAAATTTCATATTGCATGGGTGTCATTCGGTGGGGCTGGATCTCAATTAGGCTTTGTTAAAAATTTATCTACCCAACTTTCAAGAAAACCTGGGATGAAAAATCTTAATCTAAAAAAGACATCACCGTTGAAGAAGAAAACACTTAATTGTATAATTGGTATATAATAAATAACACCAGGAGAATTCAAGTGATATCCGTAAAATGTCAATCGACATTGATCGAAAATTCAAGTATAGAAATTGAGAAAATTTCTTTAACATATAAAAAATTCAAATTTGCTGGAAAATGGACTTATAATTTTCGAGTAGAGCAATTGTAGAATAATCTGAACTTGCAGTCAAATTTCAAATTTCTTAATTTTCAGGAATAGAAAACTCACAGTACAGGCTACAATACTGTAAATCAATTAGAGGTAACAATAATTGAGAGATCTCAAATTCTGTATACTAAATGGTACGCTTCTTCATATAGAATATCCCATAAAAATCGTTGAAAAATATTGCAAATTGTACGCCAATTAAAAAATAATGTAATACTTTTTTTAAGTTCCAATGTGACCTGCCAAAAAATAAATCATATAGAATTTCCAATTACTCGATTTCCTTCGTTAACTAACGAATAAATGTCATTAAACAATGAGAATTTTCTCAGGTTTGTTCCCTACATTTCAATTACCCAAAGAAGAAATCAAAAGGAGGCCAATATTATCGACAAAAGTGTCTGATATTTAAAAACAAAATGATGCTTAAAATTTTCAATCAATCGAAAATCCCGCATTTTATTTAGGAAAAGTAAAGAATGAAAATGTTATAAAACTAATAAATCAGAAAATTATATACACGAAGACCACCCCAATATTAGCATATTAAGCGGTAATGTAAATAGTGATGGACAAAAATTAAGAACTTTAACTAAAAAAAAATTAAAAACTCAATATTTATTGTCATATTAACAGCGAACCCCCGGAACTCGAACAAATCGAGTGCAATAGCGAGTGTCTTCCAGCGGTTATCAACCCCCAAAAAAAGTACCCAAACAAACAATCAGGGGTACTCGTGAGTGCATGCAGTTGAGCGGCTGTTTTTGACGTAATCGATGGCACGAGAAAGCGCTACGTAACCCCCTCCGCTTCCGCCGACAAATACAAGAAAATAAACTGATTCGTGTGAACCTAGTGTCTAAAACGACGCATAAAGATGCACCAGAAGCCAAAATAAACAAAGCAATAATCATTGACAGCTCACTCTGAATGCCTCGTTGAGCTCATGGTTGTGTAGCTGGTCATTATCCAAGCGGATCCACTAGTTCAATTGCTGAATATTGTCTCTGCGTAATTAGTAAATCAGTGGAGGTGGCCAGAATGGCGGCTAGGTCCCGAGGCCGACTCCCTGGCTGTTGACAACGGGAAACGACAGCATGATTTCACCTTCCGCTCTCAACTTAATTCAAGATAACGTCACTCAATGAGACACTTGACACTTGACTTTTTTCGGGACTATTTGACCTTGGTATTGGGCATTATTTCGACTGATGAAGTAGCAGCTGAGTACTGCTGCAACTTACTCAAGCGTTTTTCATTGAAGGAGATAATGAGACTATTTAGACTATTAGACTGTGACACTTGTAGCTACGGTCAGACAGAGTGCGAGAGGGTAAACCGTCTAATTCGTTCAGAAGTATTTAGCGAATGGCATTGCCACTAGAACTAGAACTGACTGGAATCATTGAGTATGTTGGATCGGTTCAAGTCCCTAGAAGTTCGCTAGTTCGTTTGATAAGCCGTTAGTGCCGTTAGAATACGTTCGCGGGATACAGGTATGACTTTCTATCTAGTTAGAACGTGGGTTTATCTGTTGTCTATGCACCGGTCTTTGCGCTTGCCCGCGAGAAAGGCTACAATTGCACTTGCGCAAAAATAAGACTGGGAAGTGGAGGATTCTCTGCGAGAGTGGGAGACCGCCGCGGACGGAGTTTGAAGTTCCCGCGGTTTCACACGGTTCGAGAGAGGCTTATGCCTGCTGGCAACAAAAGGAAATTTCGCGATAGTTCGCTAGACATTTAGGGCTAAAAAAAATTACGAAATTTTGGGTTTCAGGGAAAATTCTGTGACATTTCAGAATTTTCCAGAATTTACTCCTAATTTTTAAGAAAATCTAGAATTTTATCAATTTTATTCCTTAAATTCGAACATACAAATCCTCCAAATGCATTTTCTAAGTTTCTAATAATTTTCTGGCGCCAATGAAATTTTTCGCCCTAATCATTTTTTTTTACAGAATCTGGCATTTTTGGTGATGAAATTTTTTGAAACTCCAGTGAAAATTAACTGAGACGATACTTTTCAAGAAGTGTCTCAATCTTTGGATTTTCTACGCAAAAAAAACTCGTCACCTTCTGAACTGTTGTAATATTCGGTTCCAACTGGGTCAGATAGCTATAATTTATGATTTTTTAATTTAGGAATGAGGTGAGTATAACTAGAGCCGGGCACTCTCCGCTGCAGATCCATCGCTCGTTTCAAAAACTCAGAATTGAGTAGATTCAATCCAGTTTTGGACTTCAAACTTCCTTGTCCCACCGATTGACAGCTGACGGAGGCTGTCATGGGATTTCGACGGCAATCCTGTCTAAAATCATCAGTCAAAGATTTTTTTAAATCTATATCCTTCGAGACCGACGGATTTTCTTTTTTCGATTGAGTAACTGGAGAAGTTCTTTTATCGCAATCGATGATATCCTGTTCGTCTCTCATTTTTTCTGCTGTCGTATTCCATTTGGTTTCTGAAAACCTTGGGCCATCGCTAGAATCATCCGGAGAAGTTGATCCCATCAGCCAATCGAAATGCGAGAAAAGGTTCGTGGATTGCTTGGGATCACTTGAACTCTTCTTGGCCGAATGTTCTAAAATTTCTTTTGTCCTTAATGATGATATACTTGGGCATGAATCCATCCTGCGGCTGGAGACTCTCGACTGAGTAATTGCTCCTCTATTT
>JAPYZN010002996.1:0-17252 GCA_030522865.1 Psyttalia lounsburyi | reverse complement strand
CACGTGCTTACCACCCTCGCCTTCGGCTCGGGCGGTAATTCTGCACGTGAGCAAGCCTCCTTTATTTTACCTCCCTAGGTGAGAAATATACTATTAAAATCCCCAGCGAAAATTCCCAAATTTCTCGAAGGAACACTCCCTACACGCGATGAAGCAAATGTACCATGAGCCTCTAACGCCAGTTTTGTCGATTATTTCGTTGTGTACACGAGCCCTCCCAAGGATCCAGTAGTATTGCCAACGTTGAATGTAATCGCTGACGTGGCTCCCTGTTTTCAGCTCTCCTCCCAGCCGTCTTCCTGCTCCTCGATGAGAGGATAATGACGGTAGAAATAACTGGGAGAATCTATTCCTCAGTCCCTAGGATTTTTTCCATTATTATCGGGCTACTACCCAGCTCTAGGCCCTCTCGAGGTCTCGAAAATACAGGGGAAAATTCTCAAACGTCGTACACCGAGATGCCTGAGCCCAGTAAATTATGAGGATTTATCTCCATTGTTATTGTGAGATACACTTGAAGATTCTCGGGTGTTTCGGAATGAGAGTAAGAACTACTTTTCATGAGTGGAATTGCGTACTCATTAAAGACAGAAAACGAGCACAAACGCTGGAGGAACCGTAAAAGCTCATGGAAGAAAAGGGAAGGGAACCGAGAAAGAGAAAAAAAAACGAAACTACGACCCTCGTAATGGTTAGGGTGCATAAGAGGTTTTTTTCATTCAATATTAAAAACTCGGGGAAAAATATCCAGTCGATTTAGAGAGGGAGACTTTTGCGGCCAATAAAATCACCCGGTTCACGTTTTTATTCCCGCCATTCTTTTCAATTCATCCGTGGCACACCGTTCTTCGGCGATATTCCAAGTCGTCTTCCTTTCTACTCTTTCAATCTTCCCTCCCTACCATCCTCCCTCTCTAACCCTCCTTTTCCTCTCGTTCCTCCTCCACTTGCATTTTTTTTTATCCCCCCGGTTTTTTTTTCCCTCCCCCTCCCCCCCGCGTTTCTCGCGATTCTCTTTTGTTTTCAATCCAACACTAGAGAGAGAGTGAGCAGTCGACAATAGACATTGTGGCTAAATTAAAATCGCCTCCGGAGTTTTTATATTTCGCTGCATGAGCAGAGTGCGCTACCATGCAGAGAGGCTTGTACGCGTGTGAGTCTCTAACACAGATAGTGAAGAAAACCGAGGATTCTCGCTGGAGGCATTTGGTTTCATTTCAGTCGACATATATCAGCCGGAAGCTGAGGAAAAATCCGATAGGATTTCTCTCTTACTTGGGGGGGTATGACTGTCTCATGCCAAAGACAGAGTTTTCCAATCAGAAAAAAATTTAGGTCACTTTTCGTCGCCATGTGCTTTTGAGATTTTTCATCGCTCAGTGAAATATCATTTTTACCACTATTTACTTGGCACTGATGGGTTTCCGTTGAATGTCAAAACCATTTATTAATTCTGACGATGCAAATATTTAACGTGATGATGTGAATTACGCCGACAATTGTAGCGAGTACTGTCGACTTTCTCATTTTACCGATACGAAGTTATTGTTTACAATTTAATTTTTATCAAAATGTAGATCGATTGAAATGCAATGAAACTCAAATTTACAGTTTTATTGTTAGTTCCAAGCAATCAAAAATTTTCAATTACTAAAATGCCTTTCAATTCCAGGGAAACAATGTTGTAAAAAAAAAAAAATTGTTGACAGTCCATTGAAGCATGTACTTTGATGAAAATTACAGTTTTGATTAGAAATTAACTAGTTAATTTTAGCTACACAGTGGACCATTTGAGGTGGAAAGGTAGAGACAGGGTATACGTTACATTATAAATGCCTCTGGCACTTCTATCCATTGTACCGAGTGTATTGAAATACGACCTATAATTAGCATACATTGCTCGAGCTATGCATTTAATGATTCAGCCCCGATCAGATTTCATTCATGAAATGCCCTGCATTCCTATTCTTCTATGCTGCCCCCCCCCTCCCCCTCCCCGCCTTTGTTATTATTCCCGTAAATATTATTCGATTAAACCACAAATGGAAAATTTTCCGCTCCCATTGGAATGAAATTCCTCCTATTTTCCCGCCACCCCTCGTCGGTAGAATCGATTGTCATAAATTTTCGGGCATTACCGGAATTATAAAACGAATGAGAAATACGAATTTTCATTGTTAAACGGTAGACATTTAGAGTATTGTGTATTGTCGCTGATATAAACTAGAAATGATCCTTGAATATAGCTCGTCAACATAAGGGAGAGTGAAGAGTATTCAAGAAATCCTTCTTTAACGACCTCATTTGCCTCGCCAACGTTACCAGAATAAAAGGAGAAAAGAAGAACTCCTCCGAAGGCTATATACTCGGTGCCAGAATGGCGTTTCTCGTAATCTCATCAGCTTCAGAGCTTCCCAACCTGAGGTTTTCAAATGACGTCAAAACGCTCGAGGACCAGCGTTATCTAATGATTGTGTTACGGGAGACAAGAGTTTCATTATTTCACTTTACATTTTCGCTTCACGACCAGACAAACTGGGGGGGAAAAAAAATCTATTTTTAATGTTATTTTTCATGATTTCCATGGTAATATGAAATTGATAATTCGAAGGATGGAGTTAATTATGGAGATATTAGGAGAGAAATCGAGGGAATGATGTAATTTATAAATTTCGCAGTTAATGAAAATTTTTGTGAAATAATTTTCCCTTTCGATCATTTGTTGGAGTGACATTAACATGTTAAATTAATCTCAATGTCAACTCCTAGAAACGTGTGCTTATCAAAACGATCAAATGCCGTTGAAAATATAACCAAACGCTTGAAGTAATATATAACAATATTATTACACTTCCCCCAAGTATTCGTGACTCTAGTTTTGCCTATAGATTATTACACAATTCATTTAAAAATAGTAGACTTAATTGTGGGATCAATAAAAAGCCTCTCCCCCTCACCAAAACACCCACATTATTTACATCAAATGGTCGCTTGGAGATCAATATTCTCCCGAAGTGTCGAAGCGGCAACTTAACCGTCTGATAACAATATAAAGCCCCCCCCCAAAAATTCCAGTCATCGTGAGCACATTTTCGTATAATAGTGAAGGACAGTGACTTTTTGACGAGTGAAATTGGGTTTTTGCATTCCACTCGCTAATGCCCCACCACCGGGGAGGATATTCATCACGCGGGGATGAAATCCCTGCGTCATCTCACCTCTTGTCAGTTCTATTTTTCCACTCCCTACGGGGCGAGAAAGGCGAGAATAAAAAAAAGAAAAAATTTCCGGGAAAATCTTTTTAAAGGAGCACAAAGGAATTTTTTAAATTAATTGTATCCGATATTCTTTTTTCCACGTTTTTCCATTTTTTTTTTGCTATTTTTTTTTTCCCTCCTTTTTGTAAATTAAAACTCCTGAATAGAACGAGGGGTATTGATCGCCTCGTTTGCCAGGCTGTCGGGTCCTGCGCCTATCATTCTCATTCGCTCTAATTCGCCGCCCTTCGTATGCTGTCGTGGCCATGAGTAGAATGGGCGAAGAGATGGGGATGAAGCGGAGCGTGGAGAGTGAAGCGAAGATAGGACAAAGAGGAAGTGGATAAATGAATGAGGCACAGGTGCCCTTGTCCCCATCGACCCTCAACCTCGGGGATATCATTCCAGGGTTGCCCGGAGGGGGCGGGGGGCCAAAAGAGGGCGCCTGGTTTTCCCCCCCCCTTCCCCCCCCCCCCCCCCTCTATTTTCTTTTTTATTTTTATCTTTATATTCTACCCTTTCGTTCACTTCATTAAGTTCAATCTCTGGCTTCTCGATATGTGTAGAGGCGAGTTAAACATCCAATGGCGTTATTCCGATAAAGCAAAAATCATTACCGTAAATCACATTTTCGTGGGCGTGAGAGGGGAGGCTGGATGTGAAGATAATTCGGACATGATAATCTTTGTCGACAGCGTTGGAGGAAAAATAAGGCGGGGGGGGGTTAACTCGATAATGCGAGCAACAGGCCAAACCGTACGCTTTTTATTTCACTTGGTGGAGAGCTCACGGTAAAATTTTTAAAGAGAAAAAATTGCCGTTATCAGTTGCTGATATTGTTTACGGAATTCTCAGAATTTCGAATTTATCCTGCAGTCTCCGGGCAATTGAAAATCATCAGTTCACAATTTAGATAATTTCACTTCTCAGTCTTCCAGATATTCTCCAACAAGAAATACAAATTTCCAAAAATTATCGTCGACAGTTAACCCCCGCTATCGTCTTTCATGAGATACCACGCGAAGTGAATTTACATAACTAATAAAATTAAGCAATTTCAGCAAATTGCGCGCCCTTATACTCAACTTATTTTATGATACCGCGATGTCGTGGGAAGACAAAAGAGAAATAACAGAAAAAAGCGAAAACAAATTGAAAAAATACCCGCGTGACTTTTATCGTCCAGGTATTATGCATTGTCAGTCCTGGGTCCTCTATCGATGTATACAGAGTATGTCCCAATGAATATTCACGATCGTAGGAGGCGACTAAGACGAAAAGTAACTTGGCGTAGCCAATTACCCGCACGAAGTGCAGGTCAAACTGCATCAGTGGCAAGAAAGTCAATAAATTATTCTGTGTGCTAGGAAAAACCCACCGCGAGAGGACATTTCTCCGCATTAAACGAAAGAAAAAAAAATAAAAAATGTACAACAACTGAAGTTTCTCGTAAACAAATTATGACATCACATAAGCTGACCCAAATAGCCAAACGAGATGATGAACTTTTATGGAATGAAAGAGCCCTCATTCAATTTCCATAAATAAAGTTAGATTTTTTTTTCTTTAGGGGGAGGGGGGCAGAGTTGCCGGTGGATTCAATGGATAACTAACTTCATGGTAAAGGGATTCATGTCTGTTTTGTCCTTTATGTACCTCCATCTGAAGCTCAACCGGGCGGTCGGTCGAAATACGTGTAGGAATAATTACCCGTGGCACTTGGCCGGCAGCCATAGACCCCCGAGAGCACGCGACTGCCCAGCGTTATAGACCCAGAGTGTTTGAGTCTCTTTAAACCCATCTCTATATAAAGTTACGAGATTATTACGTCGTCGCCACTAGTGGGAGATTCGTCGGTAGTACCTGCAATTTATAGCCCTAATTCAACCATCAAATGAATATTTTGAATATTCAAGTTGTCGTGAAGATTAATACTGGACTATTAAAAAGGATGAATTAAGCGGTTGAATTGATTTGAGGCTTATTTTACCGAGGGAGACCCCGGGTTTACCGTATGAATAATGACGTAGTTCAACTTGTCCAGCGAACGTGACAGAAACATTGTTCTAATGAGGGGAGCAATGTCAACTGGAATATTTTATTGGAGCCGGATTCCTAGATTTTATTAATTATTTTTGGTAATCGGATCTGGCCCACCCTGGCCCAATCCGAGACCAGTACTCGATAACATGAAGTACTTTCAAAATAAAATGACAGATGTAATGATCCTCTAGTTATGAATAATTTAATTTAATAATTTTTCCCCAGATTTGAAATTTTTTTTGTCTCTAACGAAGAAAGTCAAAATAACCAGATCCGATTACCAAAAATAATCCGGCGAATACCTCTCGACCGCGAAAATTAACCCAACATTTCGCCTCACATCCTGTGTATTAACGATCGGGATAACTTTAGTACGAACATTTTAATCTGCAAAACTTCTTCCTCCCGTTGCTACGCAACAAAACCATCGGAAATTATTCGATAATTTTAGAGGTCTCGTGGTATTACCACTGAGAAAATTACTCCAGACATTTTAATGAAAAAGAAAAATTGTAATTTTTAACAACCACTCGTTTACATAAAATTTCCATGTATTTTGCCATCGAAAAGTCCGTTAAGTTCTGAATTAACTCCCCACGAAAGAGAAAGGTGCAGAATATTGTGAAAATTAAGACAACAATTTCATTTTGAGCTGAATTTAAAGTGAAAATATTGAAAATTTTAATGAAGGTATCACTTAATTCTTAAAAAATTTCTCCTCAATGAATTTTTTCTTTCCTGTGAAAGTAAATGAGCCTCTACTTCGTCAGTGTCCTTTTTTTTCGTCGTCTCTGTAAATGCATTTACAACACTAATTCAACCATCAAATGAATATTTTAAATATTCAAGTGGTTGAGGAGATTAACACTGGACCATTAAAAAGGATGAATTATGCGGCAGAATGGATTCGAAGCTTCTTTTACCAAGGGAGCCACCATGTTTCCCGTAATGATGATGATGTATTTCACCATGCTGGGGTTTTTACTCACGGAATACTCGCGATGCAAGAAATTCTGCTTCTTGCTGGGTACCTTCGGCATAATGACAAGCCGCTCGCTGTAATTTTACTGGGGGAAATAGGTTTAAAGACTCTAAGGGTCGTGTAATCTTCAACTACGACGAAAAGAAGAGAAATCTCAAGGAGAAAAAAAACCCAACAGCCAAGAGTCGCATTCATCATTGCTGAACATTGAAATTATTTCCGTCTCATAGAGGAGGGCTATAATTACCGAGCCTTCGGTTGGTGATCTCATTGAACTGACATCCAAACTGTTTCTCTCACTCTAGATAATTTATTAACCTAAATTCGCAATTTCTAATGCCCAGAAACACCAACCCGATAAGAAAAAAACCCCACTCACTTTTTCTACTGAACTAAAAAAACCATACCCCCTCAGATTTCCAAAAAACTCCTGGACTAATGAATTATCAGATAAAAAAATTCCGCAAAATGCCGTAAAACCGCGAAAAAAATACGGAAATCTCGAGCATAACAATTAAAATAAAAGCGGGAAATCCGTTGAAAATAAATGTTTAAAAAATATATATAATTATATGATTGAGTGCGCGCACTGATGAGAATCATTGACATTAAATCGTAAATCATGTAGACGTAAACAAAACCGGTTACTCCGTCGTCGTGAATGTGAACTGTATACATAGACATTGGGTAATGGCTTCATAGAGGGTGGAAAATTGCTCCATGGCAATAAGGAACGACGTATACACACGGCATTCTACACGATCCCGGGTAATCCCGAAATATATACAACGAGGGGTTGCATCGAGCTTAATTGCATTTCCTCCCAGAATCGACTGGTTCTGTATATATTGATTGTCCACCAGACGTTTCGACTCATCGATTGTTCATGTGAGGAGAGCGAGAGTCGGGGGGGCCCTGGCGGGGCAGGTGGGGGGAGAGGGGGGGCTAATAAAGCTACATTCTGGCTATTAGCAGGGCCTCGTGGCCTTAGTCAAACGCATGTACGCACTGTCGTGATTGGTGGTGCACATTGTATCGACAAATGGTGCGGAAGACTCTCCGTGTCATTCCAATCCGTCGGGTTGTTACTGTGCGCACAATTGCACTTTCTACGATTGATTACGATAATCGAATTATCGATAAGACCGCATTACTCTCGTTGCACAGAGCAGAAATGTCAGGGGATTATTTTCGGTCGTCTATCAATGTTATTATTTTTTTTTCGCCCCCTAGAAATCAAATATTTTCCAGGATTTGAGGGAGACAAGTGTCGGTGTTTGGTAAAAATATTGGAGAAGCTAAATTTAATAAGGTATTAAATGATTTGATTATTTGGCGGGAGATTTAAGGGAGGTTTTATCACAAGAATTTATAAAAATCAGTTCTTCAATCGGACTATCGCGCATTTCTTCAATTTCTTTGCCTCGTTTTTGGAAAAAAAAAATGTTTTCTATCAAACCGCACATTTGGTGAAAACCAGCGGTGGCTATGCATTTGGCGGTTTGCCAAGACACGTCGGAGCTAATTGTTGCGAGAACTGCCCCTTTGGAAACCATTATCCAGTGCGTTTTCCCACTGGGGTGTCCACCACCCAGAAATATATTCCAGTTCATGTTGAATTTTGACCGCAATGAAAAGCGAAAAATCAGGTGAGCCTACCCCCTTGCCCCTGCCGCTGCGGCGGCATTGTACGTGAAAAACAAAAGGTTGGTGGGCCAATGTGGTCACACGAATGCCCCAAAAATGAATTTTACTCTCGAGGAGATACCGCATTAACGAAAGCCAGAGCTTCGTCAGCTCGTCGGTGTGCATTAAAAATGGACATTTCTTTCATTTTCATTAACCCAGGTCCAGTCTTTTTATGGTTCATTAAATAATGAAAAAAAAAACGCTCCATTTCGAGCGTGACAAGAGAATGTGAGAAGCCGTAAACCCCCGAATTTCCGTGGCCCCGTCCTCCCCACCCATTATTATTTACTAGATTTCACAGAATGAGTCAGGAGGTTAGGAGGCGACGCGCCCTCTTTCTGAGTAAAAACCTCAAACCCCAACGGGCAATATAATTCGGTAGCATTTCCTCTTTCGTTTGCTGCGTGAATGTCGAGGGTGTGTTGCGTAGGATGACGCGAGGATACAACGCCCCAGCCATTGAAAAAAAAAAAAGAAAACCGAGAAACCCTCGAATCGTTAAAATGTCAGGGACTATAACTCACATTCTTCCTCAACTCCCTTTTAACCAATGAAAATTGTCAATGATTCTGGGGCCTTTATCTCCCATCTCACTCGAAATATTTCTCCTGAGTAGGTAAAATATTTCATCAAAGTGCTCTGGGATTGGCCGAATTATTGATTATTCACTGATGATATGACTCACTGTTTAACCGAGACCAACATGACTATTCGTACTATTTAATTTGTCAGCATTTTTGTTTCAAATTCGATTGTACCGTAGTGTGCTTGCTCCACAATTCTCTCCCTTTGATTTGTTGAAATTCCATTTCCACTCAACAAAGGGACAGTGTGTAATTTACAGGGAATTCGACGTATTTCTTTGTTTTATACCTCCATTTAGCCAGTGGGAAATTGTTGAATACAATTGGAATGGCAATCAATTCCCTGACCCCTGGTAAAATTTGAAATGAGCAAAAAAAAAAATAATCTAGAATAACATTGCAAAAGCAAACGACAAAAAACAAGTTATTTGACGCAAAAAAAAATAATTGTTTAATCTCTTGTTTACGAGATCGCGGGCTAAAGTCATTCGATTGTGAAACCAGTTCTAACATTGAAATAGCCACGAAAATAGGGTAATCGTTTTGCAAGGGGCTAGTTAATCCTGCCCCACTATAACCCGACATAAATTCGAGCCCCCCCGAGACGGAGAATAAAAAAAAATCCAATATGACAAATGCAGAACCACGGTCGACTGATGTATAACGTGGCTGATAGGCCGTATTCATAAAATAGCCTGAAAGTTCATAAAGTAGGCGAGCCCTCCGTCAGTCTATATCCGGAGTACGACTATTTATAACTTGAAAACGAGATCGATAACCACGCATTCATGTAGGTTGTGCATATGATCCAGTGCATTGACACACACACATACACATAGGCATTAGCATAACGATAAACCCGATGAAAATATTTTTATTTCCTGGCTAAAGGCAGAAAAGGTGGAGAGGCGCAGGCCCATGAAATTTAATATCCACGAGGGGTGAGTGGTGTCGTAGAGAGGAATAAAGGGAGGGCATCCTCTGCCATTCTCTCTCAAACTCCGAAGAGTCAACGAACTATGTAAAAACGTTGGCATCGACCCCCGCACGACTGTAAATCCTCAGATACGATAAGAGTTGAAATTGTTGAGGGTTTGGAGACTTTTCGCGATGGTCTTCTACTTGCCAACATGGACTCGCTCCAAGCAACTGATTTCCGCCCCCCTGAGTCTTCAGCTTGGCATCTCTCTTGGACCCTCACTCCGGAAGCATTTGTCCTCGGCGTTGAAGGCAGAACAAGAGATAAAAGTCGCTCAAACAGAATGGACACGAGAGAGCGCAAAAAACGGGGAAAAAAAATAGAGAGAGTTACGCGGATTTGAGGAAATTCAAACGTTATTTGTGTCAACGGCAGTGTTTCGCGGTATATGTGACCTGCTGCATTGGGAGCCTGTGAGTAAGACTGTGAGACAACAATTGTTCAAGTGAAAAAAAATTGAGTTCAACATTTTTCGCACTAACTCAACGAAAATTGTTAATTTGAGTGCAATTATTTTATGGAATATGACATTTCTTAAATACCCAATTACTCTCGACACTGACATCCCAGCGAATTCCAGACTGAAAACCCTGAGCTATCGATCTACAAATTAAACGCTGTAAGAGAGGATAATACGGAGGAAGAACCACCTCGTAAAACAAAACCACCCCGGGGGGCTACATATTAATTAAAGTGGTAGAAATTTTCACAAGGGTTCATAACCAAAGTACGAATGAGGAAGGACACAGCAATGTAGACTTTTCATTAACCGAATTGGGTTGGCAACTCACTCCACTCAATTTTCCACGATTTATTCTGCATTCTCGTTTCTTTCCCCAAACCCCCCTCCGCCCCCCGCCCTCTTTTCTTACCCCGTTGGTGGCTAGTGCTCTTTATTTCTGGAAAAAAAACAGGAAAATTTCACGATTCATTTGGCGTTTTGTGCTGTCCAACAGAGAATGAGTTAATTCAGTGTGGATAACCGGAAGCTGCGTGGCAAGCTGGAAGAGCGATAGAGATGGACTGACGTTCATTGGAGAATTGACCCACCCATTCACTCCTTCCCAATTCCTCCCTCCAAACGAGTCTAGCTTGGCAGTAGCCAGTCCCTCCGCCATTGAACGCCACTGTCATGGAAAACGATGTGGTTTTCAAATCCTTTCTCTTTATTTTCATTGGATTTTCCGGGGAGCACGTCCATCGCAATTGCGTTCACAAACGTTCAGTCAAATATTTCGACGCTTCAGCTCGTAAAAGCGAGACACGAATTCGAAGCTTTACGCGTTAAAATTGTTGGCGGGGTTCTTGTTCCCAGTCACTCCCTCTCTCGGTTTTTTTTTTCCGCTCCTCCTCCCGCGCCGCCGGTTTTTTTTCCCCAGTTTGGATAGCAACATTCGGCTAGAGTATTTTGGTAATTTGGGAAATGCCAGGGCTTTTCGGCGCACCCGATTACAAACGGAGTGAAATTCAAGTGAGATGGAATAAAAAAAAAAAACATTCTCTCAATGTGGGATGAAGAGACGAGGCGAGTGTACTCTGTACCCACGGCGCGGTCGATTAAAGTCTCGTACGTTGCCTTTATTAAATCCCGTTTTAATCTAGGAAAATGAAAACCCGCACTCACTGCAACGACCAACGCTTGCGACTGTGTCCCGTTAATCTGCACTCGGAAGACTAAAGGGCGTGGTCGTGTAACACGCGTGCGAAGATAGTGAACAACTGCCTCTGCTCACTTTGGTTTTGATTTACACGCGGGGGAAGGGGCCCGGCGGGGGGAAAAAAATTTTCCAATGCAATATTAATTCCACAATTTTAGGAAGACCAAATAATTTACTATTGCACCGAGAAGAAGCTGTTGGAAATTAAGCATGAGATCATTTCATTTTTTCTTATTCATCTGTTAAAAAAGGAAATGAAATGAAATCATATGAATGAAATTAAATTCAAATGAAAAGTATATATATATATATATCTTCAATATTTTCAATTCAATAGTGATTTCCTACAGATCTGTCTCCATCCAATCGAATGTTGTATTTTTCCTGCCAACAATAAATCCCGGAGCTCTTTCAATCGAGTATAAATTACTTTTCTATAAAATGAGAGGAGAGATGATGAAACTGGGATAAAAGAAACGATGGGGACAGTTCACTGCCCCCCCCCCCCCCCCCCCCCCCCCCTCCCCCCCCCCCCCCCCCCTGCCGCACTCCTCTTTTCCCCCACCTCATCATACTCGTGGGTCTTCCCGTTAATTAAAACGATTGAAATGTGAATTTCTTCATTCACTGAGCTCAGTCGGGATTACTTCTACTCTATGATTTCCGTCTTCAAACCATTTTCCACCCCTCAATTTTTACTATTATTAACTGGATAATCTTTACTTGAACTAGGGTGACTGCCTCCTCTGGTGTGATCATTCGTGGGTATGAATAATGATAATTTCCTCTCGATTATTCCAGAACAGTTACTTACCTGAAACATAATAAAAATACCAGTGTAAGTACACAATTTAAATGATAATAGTTGATGCTTAATAATACTTGAATTATTTCCAAACGAGATACGTAAACTGTAATAATTGAGAGAAACGATACACGGGGGAATAAGAAAGACTCGTAATGCGAGTTGTGCCATTCAAGATGTAATAAGAGAGAAAAAAAAAGACGGCGGATGTACGTGATGGTGTGTACGTGACGCTTACGAAGAGTGTGAAATCTGTCTGGGATTGCGTGGATACGGAGATCTGGAAGGGAAGACTGTAACAATCGATCCCTCAAAAATTGCATTATATTATTCTCAAGGATCACTGATAAAAGGACAACCATTGAATAAAATCCGCACTAACGACAAACCAATTGTCATTTTCTGTCTTCATTAATACGTCATAATTAATATTAATTATTCGCACAATTATTCCTCTTTCATAAAAAAATTCTACAACTGTACAGGAAATTCTGTCGTCATACAAGACTGAGAATTTAATGACCGGATTGATTAGTCATTTTCAGACAATGTTTAATATTAAACAATTAAATGTTGCAAGTTGAGATAATTTTCAATTGCCCATTGATTGTTTTTTCTGTCAAACCGTAGAAGAAAAATTCTGAACAAGTGCAGAATAAATAAACTCTTGACATAAAATAATTTCCAATTAGCGATAATAGCAAATGACTCAAGAGGACATAAAATCCCGTCGAAAAATCCCAATCTCCAGTCCTTCATTAATAATAAAAAAAATTGACATTAATTATTCACCCATTATTTCGCATTTGGTCTCACCCTCGGTTGGGCGGGCAAATAAAAAATAATGCCCTCCGAAGAATTGGGTTTTTCTTCTATAAAACTTTACTACACACGTCCCTTGGAATTCAAGTCTCGTTGGCAATATACGCAGGCAAAAGCTTGAGGTTATAAAGGGAATGGTAGACAGTGGAGGAGATGCTTTTCTCTCGGTCAAGCCTACGAGTATTTTCACTCCCCCACCCAAGAAACAGTTTCATTACTCTCAATCCCTGGGTCTTGGAAGAGGGAGCCAAAAGAGGGGAAACTGTACTTTTCCCTCGCGCCGAATTCTCAAGCTCGGGGCGGGGGGGAGCACGTAAGACAAGCAACACGCACCCTCGTTCCTCAAGGGTTGTCCAAAAGCCTCTGCGTATAAAAAAAAAATCCAAGAAGAAGAACGAGAGGAGGAGGAAATAGGGGACCCTCGCAAGCGAGAAATCGTCTTGGGCGTATCGATCGTTTGCTCCGCGTGATTCCTGCGGGAAAGCTCACCCTTACTTCCTTTCTTTTTCCCCCCTCCGTCACCTCCCTCGGGCTTGACACGCAGCGAGCGACTGGGAGGGAGAGACACGAAGAATGAAAACGTTTTTTGGATATACATTTTTTATCTAATAGGAAAATACAGCACAGGCCGCACTGTATGAATTCAGAGACACGATCTTCGGGAGGGGGACGAAATGAATATATTTCCCAATAACTTGGCCTGAAAAATTCAAGGATGCTCTCTTAATTAAATATTTTACTCGACACAAACATAAATCATGTTAATTTTCAACGCTCTCTGTTGAAAAATGACTGAATTTTAAAATGCAATTGAATTTAATTCCCAATGATTGACGAGTTGTTCGATGAATTAATCAGCTCCATTGATACGAATTTGAGAAATAAGACGGGTGAAAAAAAAAAATAAAAAACATCAGTAATGAAATGTTTCACTCGAGTGAAAGGAAAATTAATGATTGTCACAATTCAATAACACTCAATCTCCCAACATCCACGAAATTAATAACGTATACATCAGATTGCCTGATATTTCGTGCAACAGATGAATATTTCATGAATGGGAAATAATGATTTAGCAATGAAGTAGTAAATCCCTCTAATGAAAAATATATATCGTGCACAGATTGAACAAGTGATGGATCAAACTGATGGATGCCGAATCATCAGAGATGTCTGTGGGAATCCCAGAGTCGGTATTGATCGTCTCGCATTCCCCTCCGAACTAGCTGAGTAGTTTTAGTTTTTTTTTTTTTTTCGCCCTTCTGGGTCAAGTGTGAAGATGGACCTGAAGACAAAATTCCAACGTGAAAATCCCGAGGTGGGAAAACTGGAGGAAATGAAGGGTTTTCAAGACGAGATTTGCTCTCACCAACATTGCCATGATTAAGATCGAAGTGGCCGAGGGTGTGACGTGAAGAGTTCCTGCATTTTCTCATTATCTTGGGTTTTGGTTGCCTCCTCGTGTATCAAGTGGGGTCTTCGCCGTATAGTTGGGTAGTTGATGAGAAATAGCGAGAGTTAGACAAACGCAATCAGCGATTGGATTGAGAAAAAAAGAGAAGAAAAAAATTCAATTTTTGTGACATATGGGGATATACAATATTTTCCCTATACCGCAAAAATTAACAGATGAATAAAAAAAATTATGCCGAGACTTTGAAAAGAATTAAAAATAAGATTGAATTTTTTTCCTGTTTCCCCACTTGACCCTCGAAAATAGAAAAATAATTATTCTCGAGATGATCCCTCCGAACCGTGACACAAATTAAAAGAGGTCACCCCTCATTCCCCCATTTGACCCGAAGAAATCGTTATGCGATATGAGATTTCCAGGTCAACGGACGTACCCCAGCGATAATCCCCATTTTTTTTCCCCCACTCCTTTCATTTTTTATTCTCCTCCTTCAAACGTGGATCGGATATCAATAAGTCTTCCTCCTCATTTTTTTTTTTCAATTTTTTTCTTTTCATATCAAATGTATCGAATCTTTGTTTTGCAAGCATCGTGCATCCTGCAAGTTTCTCTGTTTCTTTGTACCATTCTCCTCAACATCGGAATCTGATTTACATCCTAATTACTGAGAGGGCGCGTTTCCCATGCACTTTAAACCGTGCGCGGTCGTTAAAACCACGGCAGAGGCTACCTAATCTACATTTGTAACGTTCTCGTTGCACTCACTGATGGGGGCGGTTGTTGGAGTAACAGAAAACAAAACTTCTCTGTTGAATTAATTTTTACCCAGTGGCTTTAGGTATTCTTTTGGATGGAAAAAAACAATCTGAGTGAGAAAATTAAAAGAATGAATAATGAGATATTTATGTGTGCATGGGCGATGAAATAATACGAGACGTTTGAGTAAAAAAAATGAGAACGAGAGGCTGAACATTTTCCTTGAGGTGCCCTCAGTCAACCTCTCCCTCTCACTCTTGCTCCCTCTGACTTTGTCTGCCTGGGCGCAGCCAGGCGAATGAATTCGATACTGAAAGACAGGGGAAGGAGACTAATGGGGAATGGGAAAAGCCATGACAAAGATCAAAGAGACGGATTCAGGAACCACTTGATTTTTTAATCAATTATTACTGACGCGAATCGTCCGCCCGGGAGAGTTTGCCGATCGAAAAACTTTTCTGTTGACTGAGAAAAAGTCCTCGGGAATTTGTTATTCAATTATCTTGGAAATTAAATATTTTATTCAAGTTTTGTTCACCTCCCCTTTTCTCTCGGTTCCATTGATTACTCTTTTCGATACTGAAAAATTTAAACTTTGACTTTTGGCCCTATTTTTAAGACAAATGTAGTGAAGGCATTAGTCCCCCCATTACATTGAACAACATAAGAGGAGGAGAATAAAAGGGACTAGAAAAAAAAAAATTATTGACCAGTAATTCTCATGTCGATTATCGATTTCTTTGGATTGAACCGAAAAGGGAGGTTACGAGGGGTGTGTCCTCTTTTAATTTATATCATTGTGGAGACGCCAGTTCCGATGACTACGTACTAATAATAGTTTTATGGGGGCTTTTATGGAGCGTCTCGCCCACAGGTACGAGATCTGGGATGCCAATGAGGCTGCGGTCAGGCCGAAACATTGTAACTCACGGATGATATTTTTTTTCTTTTTACCCCCTGAACTCATCGTTTTTCATCGAAATAGTAAACAACTATCTGATGGGAAAATTCTCAGCCTCTGGCAATTTTCAGTAACGTGATTGCCAACCCTTTCTAGTTTTTTTTTATGTCTCTCTCTTTTTTTTTGTGAATAAAAAATAAGGATAGATTGGCGTGGTGGATGTGAGCCGGCGTTAATAATACCGAAATTTCGGGAATTCCACGTAGACGTGAATGGTGTGAGGGGTGTTGGGACGATCACCTCTCGTGTGTACACGTTTGGGGTTGGAGGAGCAAAGTTTTATCGTCCAATAAATGTGTCGTCTGCCGGGCGGCGCCGTGGTACAACGGGTTTGCCGGCGAATTAAAATGCAACGCCTCGTAAATCTATTGTCTATTCCCCGGTTACTGCGTGAAACTCTGTCGCGCCCCCTGTGCCGATATAGATGGAGAGAGAAAAAAAAAAAATGGGAGGTACGGAGGAGGGAAAAATAAGGTTGATACACGATTGGAGAACGGAAAATTCCGAGGAAAACTGTATTTTAACGACTTTTTTTTCCGGACTGTTTTTTTTTTTCAATAGACTATTCACTTTTTTTCCTGGCAGAGATTTTCGGCAATTTTCTTGGGAATGTCGAGATTAAATACGAAAAAAAAATGGACCACTCAACAGACACGACTGACACGAAAATCTCTTTTGCTAAAAAATAGTTAATTTGAAATGCATGAGGAGTTAACAATAATTTCTCCCGAGTCAGTGATTCTAGACGACCCGTAATGAAGAGCCATTTAGTGAATCCCTGCCCCCCCTCGACAAAAACGAAAACCCATCTAGAGATGTAGATTTCTGCGGTTTGAAAATGAAAAAAAAACCTCTGAAATAGCGTCGGCGGTTTTGGATGTGAATATCTCGCCGTTCTCACCGCAGTCGAAAGAAAGCTCGTAAAAAGCGGATTGGCCAGTGCGAAGGAGTGAATTCGACAGTGCTCAAATGGGATGACCATTAAAAATACAATTACATTCGAATGCAATTCACGTCAAGGATTACCACCGGATTTACTTTACGAGTGGCGCATCCTGCTTATGTATTTACACCAACAGCACCGACGATAGAGGTGAAAAAGACTTCATCAATAAAGTGATAGCGACCCCATTGATATCGATAATGGCGCTCAGGGGGTTTTCAATCAACGTAAATATCTTGTATCGAAACGTTTAGACTGGCGTGGGCAGGAGAATTGGAAGTGCATCCTTTGCAGGTATTCAAGCGAGTAAAACGATTTATCAAAGGGTGGGGGGGGGGGGGGGGGGGGCGGGGTTGGGG
>JAPYZN010002995.1:0-13847 GCA_030522865.1 Psyttalia lounsburyi | reverse complement strand
CTCGTGTGATTGGCAGCCCTCGGCTCCGCCTCGGGCAGCCAACTTCACACTCGTGAAAATTCCGTCTCACTCGTAACGAAATATACTATTTTCAGTCACGCGACGCGAAGCGGAAAGTTACTGAAAAGTTACTTTTCCGACACAGCGTAATGGAAAATATTGTTCGATACACATGGAGAAAGGCAGTTTCCAACTCATGTGATTACAACCCTCATCTCTAGCTCGGGGTTTAACCCTCACACTCGTTAAAAACTACTTTTTTTCACTTGCATCGAAAAATACTATTTCGACACTAGTTAAAAAAAGGACACTTTTTTTACCTAACACTAAAAACTATTCCAGCGAGTATCGAACCCTATTTTTACACAATGTGTGCGAAGTAAGAGTTTTTGCACGGGAAGCGTGCGTAAAATCTTACTCTTCACGCAGTGTGTCTCAAAAAAGTACTTTTTGATTCGTGGGAGATTATAGTAGTCGAAGGCGAGTGCTATTATTCCACGAGTCCAAAAATACTTCTGCGAGTATCAAACTCTATCTTTCTACGCAATTTGTGCGGAGTGGGATTTTGAGCACACGAGGCGTGCTTGAAAGAATCGTTATGTGTTAACACGAGTGATCTCATAAATTCATCTGGTTTGCATTAGATCTAGCATTTTATGGATTAGTGAGAATTCATGAATTCTTAATGTAATGGTTTATCATCTCTATCTCGTTCTTGGTGTTCTTCGTCAGAAGTAATTTTTTCTTTCAATGTTGAAAATACGGTCTAAATAAAAAATATTAATCTAAAACAATCTGTTTTTAATATACAACTAACTTTTAAATTGACAATTAACCGACACGACGGAAGTATTTTCATGATAAGAAGAATGACAAGAATTTCTGTTCAGCATGACAATGAGGGAATTGATAATCCTCTGGATCATCGCACTGTTGCCCGCATGGGGTCAGGTGATAAATCGAGCGCCTCATTTCATTCACAATGGAGACATGGCAAGAATGGCCGTGTCAGAAGGCACATTACCTGGCGCTGCTGTTTACAAACTCCAGGGTGAAGACCCGGAAGCCTCGAAATTGCACTATTCCATCAGTGGTGAGTACTTCACGGTTAATCGAGAAACAGGTGTTGTTACTCTGAGACGAGCATTAGACCGTGAAGTGCAGGACCTCATTGAAGTCATCATCAGTATAACCGGTAAGTAATTTTTAATTTATATTATTGATTTCTGTGGATCCGATTAGGATTTTTAATTATCGTTTATCCGTTCTTTTTCTTGGGACAGATGAGGGCATTGCAGGTTCTGAACCAAATACCGTATCCTTGAGAAGAGAAATCGCAGTGCTGGACGAAAATGACAATCCACCCATGTATCATGGTCGCCCTTACGCAACCCGAATACTGGAGAGTGCAAAAATTGGCAGTCTTTTGTTGCCAGAGGGGACCGTTACCGTTACTGATCGTGATGGTGGCGTTAATGCTGACGTTGAGGTCAAATGCGTACCAGCATCAGCTGACGATGACACGTGCTCTGTCTTTAATGTTACAACTGAAAAGGTTTGTCAATTGTTTGCAGTCATTTCCATCCATACGGAAGTCAGCATAACTTTTAACATGAAATGCTACCCCCACCACGTCCATTTTGCGTATGATGGCGTTACCCCCACTACTTCGTTTGATGTAAAAAATTAGGCTGACTGAACAATACTCGTCAATTTATCAATTATCCCAATTATTAATTGTAGATATCAGAAGGAAAATACGACGTGAGGATAACAGTAGTTCAACCACTGAACTACGAACGTCGAAACTCCTACCTGATCACATTGCTAGCCACTGATGGAGCTGGTGATCTGTCAAAAAGACTGCAAGCAAAGGCGACAGTGGCTGTGGACGTCTTAGACGTACAGGACCAGCCTCCGATCTTCCTGAATGCTCCTTACAGTGCAGCTATCCCTGAAAATACATCTCCAGGCCATCCAGTGTTGACAATCAGAGCTCGAGATGGCGATACCGGTGAATCTAGATCGGTTCTGCTGACACTCGAGGGGGACGACTTGAATCATTTCGATCTGAGGACTTCTAGAGATGGTGATATCACGATAGGAACCCTTGTCACAACTGAAGTTGCTCTAGATCGTGAAGAGACTAGAATTCTACATGACGGGGGGATTTATACATTCAAGGTCAGAGCAACAGAGCTTATTAATGATGAGATTCCCGCTGATTCTTCCACTTCTGTCGTCACTATTGTCGTTACTGATGTTGATGACCTGTCTCCAATGTTCAATGAAGAACGTTTTAAGGTTAAAGTATTCGAAGATATTGGGGTTGACACCCCTTTGCCTGGATTGAATATGGTAGTCAGTGATAATGATGTTGGTGACAATGCCAAGTTCATTTTGGCCTTGAGAGATGCTCCGGGGTATCCAGGAATCAGTCGGGCCTTTTCAGTGACTCCGGAGCATGCACAGGGTCGAGTCCCAGTTGTTATCAGAGCTCTTGACCCTACAGTCCTAGACTACGATGTTGAAGATTCATCGAAACGGGAAATAGAGTTTGATGTGACTGCTTCAGTAGGCGGTAGAGTTGCTGCATTCTCTAGAGTTCATATTAAACTTTTAGATGCTAACGATCACAGTCCAGAATTTTCGGAATCCGTTTACAAACTTTCTGTGAGAGAAGACGCTAAACCTGGTGCTAAATTTGGGGATGTCATCGCGAGAGATGAGGACAGTGGAAGTTTTGCTGAATTGATTTATACGTTGCGAGGATTTGGGGCTGATAAGTTCAGAACTGATTCTAAGAATGGAGGAATTTGGGTGGCGAAGGCTCTGGATTACGAAATTCAGAAGTCTTACTCGCTTACTATGGAAGCGAGGGATGGCGGGGGAAGAGTGACTACAGTTAATGTGATCATCGAAGTGGCCGATGTTAATGACAACTCGCCAGTCTTCGAGCAGAAGGAGTACTCTAGAACCGTCAGAGAAGGGGCCACCAGCTTCGACCCTCAGTTGTTTATCAGAGCAACTGATGTTGACGGGCCAGCGCATGGGAATGGCAAGGTCACCTATTCTATAAATGGACACAACGGCATGACAGAGGACGTCTTTCACATAAATCCTGATACTGGGGAAGTGACGATGAACTCTCCCGCCAAGTCTGGAGATACTGAGAGGGGTCTCTACGAATTGACCATTCGAGCCACTGATCACGGCTATCCTCCGTTATACTCCGAGACAAAATTGCTCATTCGGGTTGGGGTTCCTGGAAATCAAAGACCCATATTCCGAGGTAATTACAAAGGAGCTCCTGGTCCGAACAGCTATCGAGCTAGACTCTTAGAGAATGCAAGTTCTGGCACTGAAGTCATCAAAGTTGTGGCTAATGATCCCGATGGAAGGGACAGCCTTCTTCAATACTATATCGCCTCGGGAGCTAAAGATAATTTCGTCATTGACTCTAGCTCTGGGATAATAACGGTATCCCCCGATGCCAGACTAGATCTCGAGACGGGTGGTGATAAATACGAAGTTATCATTTATGCTGTGGATTCTGGGTCACCGGTTAGAGAGACCGCAACAACTACTGTAACTGTTAATGTCTTGGATGTTAATAACAAGCCTCCGAAGTTCAGGAATTCTACGTATTTGGTTTACGTGTCTGAACGAGCTTCGATAGGTGATTCTGTTATTCGGGTGACAGCAATCGATCCTGACTCAGATGCAAATATCGAGTATTCGATAGTGGAACCTATTAAAGCCGTTGATAAAACAGGAGTTGCTTTGAAGAGTACAACTCCTTATGATTACAAGACTGCGTTCAAGATTAATCACACGACTGGAGCAATTTCCGTGAACAAGGTGTTAGATTACCAAGTGGCTGCCGTTATCATTTTGACTGTACAAGCCAGGGACATCAATGCTGTAGTTGATAAAGAACTCCAAGCGGACACGGTGGAAGTGACAATCTACATTCAAGCATTCAGTAATAATAACCCCATTTTTTTGAACCCTGGATGGTCCCTCAATAATCCAGTGATTAGAGTAAATGTACCTGAAGAACAGCCTTTAGGAACCACTCTATTGATGCTCTCAGCTAGAGAATCCACTGGTCATACTGTTCAGAGATTCGAATTGGTTCGAGAGGAAGACGATGAAGGATTCGTGAATGTTGGAGTTCAGAGTGGAAATGTTGTACTGAGTAAACGATTGGATTACGAATCGTTGGGTCAGAAGTTCATCAAATTCAAGGTCAGGGCACTAGCCAGGGATTACGACATAACTAGAACGATGACAGAAGCCAGTGTTATAGTCGAGATTCAAGACGTTAATGATAACAGTCCGGAGTTTACGAAGAAGGATTACAAAATATCGGTTTTGGAGGACTCTAAGCCTTCTAGAATAGTTCTTAATGTCAAAGCTGTCGACATGGATAGTTCGAATACTGAGCAAGAAGTCAAAAGAGGATATGGCGAGGTCAGATATGCATTGACAGGTGAAAATGCGAATCTCTTCGAGATTGATCCAGTCAGCGGAAATATTCGAATCGCTAAGGACACTATACTAGACCGAGAAAGACAATCTGTTCTCAGGTTCTATGTCGTAGCTTCTGATATGCCTGGTGGTGGGGCTGAGCAGAAGACCACACGCGCCCTCGTTACGGTAGACGTTCTGGACGTCAATGACAACGCTCCCAGCTTTCCGCAGGAATCATATACCGCTGTTATTCCTGAAAATGCACCTGTAGGCGTCAGTGTCGTTAATATCACCGCGAGTGATCCCGACGAGGCTAAAGGAGGGGAAATTTATTTCGAGATCATCGACGAGGGAGAAGCGAATGGTCTCTTCACGATAGATCATCAAACTGGAGAGATTTCGTCAGCAAAAAAATTGACAGGAAAGGGAAGGACTGACCCTTATAAAATGAGAGTGAGGGCTCAGGATAATGGACATCCTGCTCTCCACTCTGACGTATCATTGACTCTCTACATTGGAGATGTCGTCAGTAATGATGGAGTTCCCTTGTTCATTCGCCCGACTCTTGAGGAGATCGCTTACATTTCTGAGAATTCTACAGTGGGGAGTCCAGTGTTTCAGGTGGTTGCTTCTGATCCAGACGATCCAAATCTCCCAGATGGAAAGATAACGTTCAAATTTTTAGAGGATGGTAATTTTGAAAACGATGCTAGCTCGTTTAGAATCAACGGGGAGACTGGATTAATCACAACGAGAAAGCTTCTAGATCGCGAGACGAAGGACAGTTACACTTTGATTTTAGTCGCTCAGGATCTGGGTAATCCTCCTCAACAAGCCTCCAGGGTTCTACAGGTCATCGTTAACGATATTGATGATCATAAACCTCATTTCAAGAGGAGTTTGGATAGCCCTCCGATCGAATTCAATGTCCCTGAGGAAGTTCCAGTTGGGACGAAACTTGGAGTCGTCGAGGCTGTTGACGAAGACATTGGAGAGAATGGAATGATGGACTATGTCATCATCTACGGAAATGAAGCGGGACTTTTTAGCATTGAAAGGCTTGACAACAACTCCGCGGTAATTAAATCAGCTGGTCGACTGGATCGTGAAGTAATCGACCGTCATCTACTGACAGTCAAATGTTATAAATACCCGGTGAAGCAATCTGACGTCATACCGAAGAGGTACAATCGTCAGGACCCATCGGAGCGACAGTTTATGGTGAGGATAATAGATATTGATGACAACAAGCCTAAATTTAGAAAGGACAACATTACTATAGGAGTGAGATTAAATGTGCCTATTGACACCAGTTTGATAACGCTGGAAGCTTATGATGAAGACGTTGATGCATTGCCCATCAACTACATCATGGGAAAAGTGTCGTTCACTTCACTGGCTGAACCCTCGATGTCGAAGAAGGGAATTCCGTCGTATTTAGCTCTGAATCCTCAGAGTGGGGAGCTGAGGACGACTGGGTCGATGGCTAGTTTTGCTGATGGCTTTATGGAAGTTCCCATAACAGCGAACAATTCTCAAATAGCTGGAAGAGAAACAAACGTCACTCTACGAATATTCCTGCTTAGAGACCGGGATATGTTAAAGTTTGTGTTCTCGAAACCTCCGGTCGAAGTCAGAAAGACTCTTGAAGAGTTCGAAAAGGCCGTTCAACAGGCCCTGTCTCTGCCTATTACGGTTAATGTTTATGACACTCAATTCTACTCGAAAGATGACAATTCACTCGACTTCTCATCAACGAGTTCATGCTTCCAAATGGTGGGACGTGAGGCGTATGATCTCGAGGAGATGAAGTCTCTGTTGCGGGACTCGAGAAATGACGAGTTGAAGAGAGTTTATGAAAAATTTCATGTCGAGAAAGTACAACATTGCGCTGCTCTCGTGGCACGAGCTGATGCTTCGATGACTCAGATGTGGGTACTTGCCATAGCAGCATTAGTCGGAGTTGCTGCCATTATCTCCAGCTGTACGTTATGCTGCATGCACTCGAAGTAAGTTTTATTATTTTTTTACATGTTCATCTTGGAGATAAAATATTGTGGTAATTGCTTCACTTTAATTCCACGAAATGATAAGAATTGCACTTTTACCAATTTGATTTTGGGATAAGAGAATGATGATGGGTTTAATAATGATGATTTTCTCGATTTGAAGATATAAACGCCATGTGAAACACGCACGTTTGAGGGAACAAGCAAGACCACCGCTGAGTTATGTTTCCTCGGGGCCTGGAATGGTCAATGCTCAATCGCACACAACTTTGGGGACTTTGGGGCCTGGAACGATTGTTGCTTTGGGACCTCACGAAGGCCCTTACGAATGGGGAGCTGACACGACTCTCTATCATCCTAGCACCTTGTCCAGAGCGTGAAACGAGCGGTTTTGGGAGGGAACAAAAGACTTTGGTGCTTGAGAATAATGACCAGTGATTTGGATATTAAAATGTGAATACGTGAATGTCCAATAATTTTGTACATTAGGAGGAGTTTGGGGTGTAAGCCTTCTGTAATATAATTTTCAATTAGTGCTTCCAGTTAAGAGATGTACATTTTAAAGTATTTATATAAAAGTTGAATACAAAAATTGAGTTGATTTATCGACATTGGGTACGTTGAATGTTGAGACGGTTTGTCAGGCGTCGTTTTATGTTTTTAAAAGCATCGTGAAAATGTCAAGGTAACAACGGACAGTTCAACCTACTTTTTTTTGTGATAAATAGACTTAAATTTATAGTGCGAAAGCATGTTGAAAAAACGTCGTAAAATCGATGATTGGAGACTTGACGGTTTTAAATATGGGTTGGTATATATCAAATGCCTTTTTTCTCCGAAGTGAAACTCGTTATTATGAGTTGCAATTACAGTAATTGGTAATGGTCTTCCATTATATGGGGACAATAACTTCTGAATATTTTCACTTTTACACAATTTTGCAATTTTATAACGATTTAGGTTGCATAAATTACATTTTACTCTTTGGATTCGTGATGGGAATTAGTCTGTAGCTACCAGGCCATCAGCAAATTTCTGGAAACCCTCGGGTGTATCGACATCAAAATTAGAGGCTGGATTTTTCGTTGCTTTCTCGGCATTTTGATACGCTTCACTCATCCTCTCCCCGTTTTTCTCATGCTCGTCGTCTTTATGGTTGAGAGGTGCTTCTTGGATTTTTTTATTGTCTTCATTTGGCATTTCCAAAAAACTCTCTTCATATTTGGTGAACGGCAAATTAGTGGGGTCATTCTCTTCCTCTTCCTCCTTGAAATCTTCGATAGCGGAGTGATCAGTCAATTGTTTTGTAATCGCATCGATTGGAGACATGACTTTCCTCACGAATTGCTCCTGATCCTCTGGTCGCATCGCCTCGGATCTCTGCAGGATGTCCTTCCTAATCAGCATAAAATATTTTTTGATGTCAATTTTTATTCAAATACGTCCAGAATAATCGTAAATTCTTTATACAACTCTTAGAAGGTTATGATATCCTCACCTGCTGAGTTTATTCTTCCTCCGAGGATACAAATTCAGGTGAAATATCATCTGCTGCTTCTCCTCCTCCTCTGACATTCCAGACTGACTCGCTGGAATAGCAACGACAGGAATCGGTTGGTGTTGGCCTCCGTAGTATTGCCCACCTTGACCAAAACTCGGAGGCCTTCGAGGATCAGGCAAATAATCCTCGGCACTAGCCACAGGCCGCGGTCGTGATACCTTCTTGTTTGTCGGCTGATCGTTCAATTCAGTGATTGGATAGATGTCCAACATGACGCTGAATGGCTTTGCTTTCTTTTTTTTATTTCCGTAGGTCCCAGCGAATGATGCACTATTGTCGTAGGTTGATTCGATCGGTGGGGGCGGTCTCATCATAATGGGACGCTGCATGTAAGATTGGTAATAAGGATTGAATCGCTGCAAGCCAGCAGGCGAAAATCTAAAAGCGAAGATTAGAGAGAATTAACACACTGGTAGGAATGATGGTAAGATCATTCATTATTCGAGTGTAATGTAAAATTTGAGATTGTTGAGTATTCAATTTTAATTTTACCTTAGGTTGGCAGGTGCCAGGAGATTTACATCCGCAGGATGTTTGGGCTTGTAAGGATAGAAAGGATCATTATTCATGAACAACAGAGGTGAATTTTCAGAATCCTCGGGGTCCTCTTCCTCTCCAGTGACAGCTATCTCAGATTTATCACTGTTAGCCATCATCTCTCCAATGTCAGGGTAAAGATCGTACTTCTTTGGATTCATGTAGACACCCGTGAACTTTATGCCACGTTTTGGACTCTCTGGATCATTTGTTAAATATTTTATTATGTCCTGGATGTTTCTGGAGCTGTGGGGATATCTGTACTGACTCAATTGGGGGAATTTTAGACGCCGGAAGGATGAGGGGGTCGGATTTTGCATTTTGAAGTGGAATGGGGTTGGTTGGGAGTCTTCTGGGGTTTCCTCATCATTGCTGAGGCCATGTGGATACCTGCACAACAAATTCTGATTGGATAAATATTGCAACGTTTAAAAAATTTCATCTGAAACTTCAATGACTGGGTCATTGGAGGGAAGTAACTGGGGAAATTGATTTAATTATTTACATTTGCCTGACTCGATAGACCACTGCGTGATTATTGAACAACTGCTTCGACTCGACTTCTTCCTCGCCACTATCGTCACTTTCTGCTGACTCCAGCAATCTCTTCCGCAATTTGAAATTTTCGAGATTCTGGGCTCGAGGCTCTATCGGATCAGGCTCAAGCATCTTCCCCTTTTTGTCTGGACTTTTCGAGGAGTCAATGAAGGATAATGTCCTGATGTCGTCATCATATCGATCTTCAACGTTGGGCATTGTCAATTTTTCGACTTCGGGCCTTTGCGAAGTCGTTGGGATTTTTTTGGATAGGTTTGAGGGCTTCTTGAGGGCATTCTGGAGAATGTAGATGTGCTTGGTCTCCTGGCTGACCTTGCTACTAGCCGAAGCACCAGATGCAAAGTCGTAGATGAAAATGGCGGCCTGTATTATTTAGTAATTAAAATTATACAGTCAGAAGTAATAAATTCGTCAATTTTTTAATGGATTTGATTAGTTGAGTTGAAAAATTTTAATTCAAGGGCGGCAATCTTTGATGATTATGGACTTGCGAGGAAATTTCTATCGATCACAATCACCGTGAAATTATGACTATTATATTCCGACAATTAATCGCTTCATGGTATTAGATCACGCTATTTTATTCCCATTAAATTGAGAAAAAAAAATCAAGTTTATATATCGTTCGTATGTCTAATCCGTGTCAAAGCACAGTTAACGCCCTATATGTGAAGCATTGCAGAAATCTCGAATTCGGCGTCACGACCGGTCGTCACGCATTGGGATCATTGCAGAATGAACGTTCAAGGAGAAAATAGTTGGCTCAAAATTTCTTCGTTTTTCTTGAAGATCTCTCAAGGAATTTGTTATCGCGAAGGATGAATTGTTTTGGGACTTTTTGCTTGCCAGATAAGTTCAATGCATTTAATTGTATGATAAAAAAAAGTGAAAGCTCGGAGGCGCTTCCCACAGTTCGTCTACTGATACTGTTCCCTCGGTAACGTAACTGGAGTGATGAGACAGAATTTTACAATGGAGTGCTAATGAGTAACTCATTATTGTTATTCAGTTGAGTGTAACGACCTGCTGGGACTCCTACTACAACAATAAAAGGATTGTAACCACTTTTTAGAACCCCTTGACAGAAATTGTTGAACTTATGAAAATGGGGGACTGAATTTGGAACAAAAAAATGTGGGAACATGTTGCACTGATACAATTGATGTAAATTACGGGAAGTTATTGATTCTTTATCATTACCAAAATGACAGCGACAATTGCCATGACGACAATGACAAATTTCTTGACAATAGATCCGTATTTACTCGAACTGTATCGATCAGCTCGGTCAGAGTAAAGTCCTAGCTCTGAACTGCTAATAGCCGATCTACGTCCAGTCTCAAACATCTCGTGCACTTGAATTTCACACGCGATCGATCATAGTTGAAACGTTTGTAATTACTGTACTCGTGTGTCAATGAAAACTGGCGTTCACTTGGCGCCTTCAGAAGTGACTAAACTCCTCGATTGCAGTTTTCACCGGTATTCAATTGCCCTGTTCAGGTACAATGAGAAAATTCTTTCTTCGTGGGGGCGGATGGGATGGTAGGAGAACATGTGAATGTATGAGCTACTTACCAAACGACTCTGGAGCTCAGTATCCATGAAGATTGTTTCAAATGAGGAGTAATCGCTGCACTTGGACAATGAAATTAGTTCAATACAAGTGTGTTTGAAAATTGTCTTTTATTTTAACGTTTGATGATAATTACATCTTGATGGTGTTTTCTCTTATGCACAATCATACGAACTAGAACTTCATTTTCAGGTGTTGGGTTGTGATTGGCAGCCCTCGGCTCCGCCTCGGGCAGCCAACTTCACACTCGTGAAAATTCCGTCTCACTCGTAACGAAATATACTATTTCGACACATTGAGCTGAAAAATTCAGGTCGTAACTCATGAAAAATGTGGTTTTTGGACTCGCCTTCGGCTCGTGATATACACCTTCCACTCGCCAAAAACCATTTTTTTTTCACTTGTTACGAAATATACTATTTCGGGTGGGATTTATGGTGGTAATTAGGAATCTCATCAGTTTGGATCAATAACAAATATCAATTTCTTTACTTTGCATTTTTCACGATTTCTTTTTATGTTTAATATTAATTTAGTTCTTCACAGGTTGGATCAGTTTAAGGTTGATTACACTGGGAAAATTTAGAATTTAAAGTTTGATTTTGGGCATTTTTCTCATTTGGTTGTGCGATAAATATTCTATTGGCAAAATTATATTTTTCTTCTCAGTGCAGGGGTGAAGTCAATTTTTATTCAAATACGTCGAGAATAATTGTAACTTTTTCATAAAACTGTTAGATTGTTTGATAGATTGTAATTTAGCAATAGTAAATTATGTTGTAACAGAGTAAGCATGACAGGATGATTTCGGTTTCGTTACTTCGTTTACGACGTTTTGAGGTTGATCAGAGGGTGAAGTTATGAATTGACTGATTGAATATATCAACAGTAGATTACCTTGCACAAAGTAGACATTACAGGAGTCATAAAGCCAAAGAAAGCAGAGAAACATAAAAACTGGGAAAGGACCTGGAGGGGATGTTCTAGATAATTGGAATAGATGGACGTGGTTTGAGGTGTTGTTTAGAAAACGAAAACACTTTTAGTTCTTCAAAGAGAAAGATAGGTTCGTGGACGATGAAATGAATCCAATACAAATGTGTTAAAAAAATTATCTTTTATTTTCACTTTCAATAATAATTACATTTTGATGCAATGTTTTCTTTTATCATGTAAAAAGTACATGAATTATTACGGCATTTTCAGGTATTGAGTACAAATTATGAGCATTTTTCAGTTTGATTTATAATTATGAATCGCATCAGTTCGAATCAAGAAGCAATATCAATTTTGTTGTTTTGCCGATTGTATGATTTATTAACAAAAATTGAGTTCTTAACGTTTACGGAAATCGAAGGAGATCTCCGGGATTGGATAGTTGTATCCAACTGGTCTAGATGTTGGGGGTGGGATGGTCGGTGGTGGTCCAGGTCTTCCGGTTGGAGGTGGACGATAGGTTGATGTGCTTGGAGTGATACTGTAGATTGGGGTTGGGAATGGAGGAGGACGGACGGTTTTGAAAGTCGGTCTTGGGGAAGATGGGGGCAGGTATGGGGGTGGTCTCGTTTGAGGTTGATCAGGTGGTGGGGTTCGGGGAGTGACTGTTGTTTGAGGGGGCACATAAGGAGGTCTCGTTGTTTGAGGGGGCACATAAGGAGGTCTTGTTGTCTGAGGTGGAAGGTAGGTTGATGGTGGTGTGGTACGATGTTGTGGAGGGGTTGGAGGGGGTGGTGGAGGTCTTGTCTGAGGGTCTTGTCTGAGGTGGTGGTCTTGTCTGAGGTGGTGGCCTAGTCGTAATTTCAGGTGGCAAGTATTTTGGTGGATTAGTTTTTGGGGTGTCAAAGTGAGGCTTCGTTGGGGGAGGAAGATATTTAGGTGAAGACGTTGTTTGAGGTGCTGGGGGTCTGGTAGGTGGAGGTCTAGTGGGAGGAGGTGTTGTAGGAATAGGTTGCGGACGTGGAGTAGTTCTAGGGGGAAGATATTCAGGTGATGTTGTTGGCAGGGGCCTAGTAGGAGGAGGTCTAGTAGATGGAGGTCTAGTGGGAGGAGGTCTTGTAGGAACCGGTTGCGGACGTGGTGTCGTTCTAGGCGGAAGGTATTCGGGTGAAGTTGTTGTTGGTGGCCTAGTGGGGGGAGGTCTAGTAGGAGGAGGTCTGGTGGGGACAGGTTGTGGACGTGGACTTGTTCTTGCGGGCGGTAGATATTCAGGTGAAGTTGTCGTTGGTGGTCTAGTAGGAGGTGGCCGAGTAGGAATAGGTCTAGTAGGCGGAGGTCTGGTGGGGACAGGTTGAGGACGTGGAGTTGTTCTAGCAGGAGGAAGATACTCAGGTGAAGTTGTCGTTGGGGGTCTAACTGGAGGAGGCGTTGGACGCGGGGGAGTGTATGGGGGTGGAGTTTTTATTGGCGGTCTTCCTGTAGGAGGGAAGGGCTGCTCTGGTCTTGGATAATTGTAGGGAGAAGTCTGAACAGTCCTGGGGGTCGTTGGTGGAGGAGGTGGGGGTGGTGGAACCTTTGACGGAAGGGGGAAAGTCGGAGATGGCTGCGGGTAAGAATACCCAGGCTGCTGAGGACGCTGCGTTGGTGGAGGGCGCCTTGGAGTTGTTGGTGGTGGCCGAGTCTGAGGAGGTGGTCTTGGAGTGATAGGTCTTGGTGTTATGCGCTCGCCGAATGTCGGGGTTGGCCTTCGTGTAGTTGGTGGAGGCACTCTTGTTGGCGTTGGGAAAGTCTCGCTTGGTTTTGGGTATGAGTAGCCAGGTTGCTGAGGCGGCTGCGTTGGAGGACGAGATCTTGGGGTTGTTTGTGGAGGTCTGTATGGAGGCTGAGTGGGTGGAGGTCTTGTTGGAGGTTGTGTTGGTGGAGGCCTGTATGGAGGCTGAGTTGGTGGCGGCCTGTATGGAGGCTGAGTTGGTGGCGGCCTGTATGGAGGCTGAGTTGGTGGCGGCCTGTATGGAGGCTGCGTTGGTGGCGGCCTGGTTGGAGGCTGAGTTGGCGGAACCCTTGTTGGAGTTGAGAAACTCTCGCTTGGTTTTGGATATGAATACCCCGGTTGTTGAGGCGGTGGCGTTGGGGGAGGAGGCCTTGAGGTTGGAGGTGGAGGTCTATATGGAGGCTGAGTTGGTGGAGGCCTTGG
>JAPYZN010002994.1:0-11311 GCA_030522865.1 Psyttalia lounsburyi | reverse complement strand
CGATATCTCAAAAACTATTGATCCTAGCGCCCTGGGGTTGGTCTCATTCGAAAGCTGAGCTCATTTCCCATCAATATGGGGTATAGGCAAGTTTCTAAAAAGAATTTTCGAACCGTTTTTACGGTTTTTCTGAAAATCGTAAAATGATGAAAAAAGGAGTGAAAAAAACATTTTAGAAACTTACCAATAGCCTATATCGATAGGAAATCAGCTCAGCTTTCGAATGGAACAGACCCCGAGACGATAGGATGAATAGTTTTTAAGATATCGCCGACAATGTCTCCGGACAGCCGAAAATCACTGAAATCGGAGGGCCTCAGAGATCAAAAAATCGAAAATTCAAAAAATCACGAAAAATTATATCTGAGAGGCTATATCGATCACAAATTTCCTCAGCTTTCCAAAACCATTTGAATTTTGGAGCTACGCCTGATAGTTTTCAAGATATCAGCAGTTTTCTGCCAAAAATTCCTAAAAAAGTCCCTAAAAGTCGCTAAACGGCTTCAAATATTCTGGAAGTGATGCCAAAAGGGCCCAAAAACAAAAGTAGAAACCCCTAGAACCCCCTCAGCCCATGAAAATGCTGAAAAACGACGATGGCGTGCTTAAAAATCGAAAAAACCCAAAAAAGGACCAAAAAAGGCCAAAAAGGGCTACCCAGGCATCTTCCTTCAAAAAAACCAAGATTTGGGCATCCCCGGTCGGCCAGCTGGCCAGCCAGACGGCTGTCTGGCCCGAAAGGCTGAAATGCCAAAAAGTCAAAGGGGGGACCCTTTCCATTTTTCCGATTTTGACCAAAGTTGACACTCTTTTGACGATATCTCAAAAACTATTGATCCTAGCGCCCTCGATATCTCAAAAACTATTGATCCTAGCGCCCTGGGGTTGGTCTCATTCGAAAGCTGAGCTCATTTCCCATCAATATGGGGTATAGGCAAGTTTCTAAACTGATTTTTTGAACCGTTTTTACAATTTTTTTGAAAATCAGTAGATTAAAAAAAAAAGGGGTGAAAAAATCAGTTTAGAAACTTACCAATACCCTATATCGATGGGAAATGAGCTCAGCTTTCGAATAGAACAAACCCCGAGGCGATAGGATCAATAGTTTTTGAGATATCACCGAAAATGTGTTCAGCCGGCCGAAAATCGCTGAAATCAGAGGGCCCTAGCGGTCAAAAATTCGAAAATCCAAAAAATCACTAAAAATGAAATCTGAGGGGCTATATCGATCGAAAATTTCTTCAGCTTTTCAAATCCGTTCGAATTCTGGAGCTACGCCTGATAGTTTTCAAGATATCGGCTGTTTTGTATCATAAAAAAATTCAAATATCCTCTACTATACAGTATAGATGTATAGTAAGAATAGATCGGTGGCAAAAAACGTGGCCCTCTTTTTTTTAGTGAAGGGATTGACGATCGAAGTCTCCTCTTATATTTTCACTCGTAGGGCCCTTTTCCGGTTTAGCACGAAATTGGCTTACTTTCTAAGATTATAGTATAGTTTTGTACCGAATCCAAAAATCTCAATTTCGTTTATTCACAACCTGCCAAGATCTGAAAAAAAATCGAAACTAAATTCGTAGATCATTCAGCTATGATCCTCAGCATATTATACGAATTTCAAGGAAAAAAAGTTCATATTTTAACTTATTGTTGCAAATGAAACCTCGTAATAGAAGTTATCGAGGCGTATGCATAATTTTTACTTGGCGGCTTAATAAAAGTTATCTAGTTTTCCGTGAAACATTACTTAACTGCGCAGTAAAAGTTGTTTACTGCTTACTAAAAATTGTCTAGACAGGTTCATAATTTTGTTGAAGATGTTACAATTTTCTCTGCCATTGAGTAATTTCGTCTCGAACTGCCAAAACGCCAGCCGATTACCAAACCAAACGGTAATTTTTGCTGCAAAAACTTCCTCACTTTTATTACAGACAAGTTTTCGCAGCAGACGCAGCTTATCCCGAAATTCCAGAAGACTTTTTAGTTGGAGCCGGATCGTCGGCTTATCAAGTTGAGGGTGGATGGAATGTCAGCGATAAAGGTGAAGGCTTATGGGACCGATGGACACACGTCAATGCATCCTACTTCGGTACTGGAGGTGATGGAAAAATAGCGGCTGACTCTTACCACATGTACAAAGAAGATGTGCAGTTATTGAAAAGCATGAGAGTGAGTATTGCAAAAATTACGATTGCCCTTCAACCCGATTATTCATAATTTTATGGTCACTTTTGCAGTTGGATCATTATCGATTTTCGATAAGTTGGTCGAGAGTTTTGCCGACTGGAACGCCGGATCGAGTTAGCAGGGATGGAATTCAGTACTACAAAAATCTAATCGATGAACTGCTCGCTAATGGAATTACTCCGTTTCCCACAATGTTTCATTTCGACGATGTATTCTCTTTGACAGAGAAAACTGGAGGATGGGCTAATGAATCGATGGTTGAATATTTCGCTGATTATGCTAGAGTTTTGTTCAGAGAGCTCGGGCCCAAAGTGAAATACTGGACTACTATCAACGAGTTGAACATCTACTGTGGATATATTTTCTATCATAACGAGACTGATCCGGACACGGGTAAATAATTTTCGCTATATTTTTACACTGTCCAAAAAAATATTTTTTCTGTAGCCAAGTGGTAAAACGAGATAAGTGTATTTTTCCTATCTTTATAAAATGTGGATTATCTCAGTGAGGAGTGGATTCAGGAGATAATGCCACAAGACCATTTTTGTAGCTAATTAATTTTGCAAGAAACAAACTCTTATGATAATTTGTCCTCCCATTATTCCTTACTGAGATAATAGGGATTTGGAAAAAATATGTAAAATGTAATTGCCGCGTTTTACCATTTTGCTACAGATTTCATAAATAATTTACTAGTCATTTCCAAAATAGCGACACTGAAGTCGATTTAAGGGTAACCAAACCGATGCAATTTTATTTCGCCGAACATTCAGTGAAATTTCAGAATTTGTCGCAGTAGAAATAATTAAATTCAATGCACTTGAATCCAATGGGGTATGAATATTCAGTGCCGAATTATCCCAAAATAATTTATGATAATCAATTAACTTGAATGAATAAATATTAATATATAATAATATTAAATAATATCTATAATATTTTATAATAATTATTATTTAATATTAATATAAAATAATAAATATTAATATTTATTATTATATTTATTATTATTTCGCATTGAGAAGAAAATGTTTTTTTGGGACGAGCCAATAGCTCAGAAATTGAAGCACATCCTCAATCTAATATTTTAGATTTTTATTAATTTTCAAGGTTCAATGGATCCGAAATTTCCAGTTCTCATTGATTGTTCGATGTAATGATCAATGAATGAATTATCAATGACGAAATTCATAATAATTCCAGTTAAAATTGAATGCGATAATATTCTTCAACAGCGTAGGTTACACTAATTACGGATAATTAATTGTAATTACTTCCTGCTTATTTTCGTACTATCCAGCATTCTCGGCTCGTTATCGGTGTGTACACAATCAACTCAAAGCGCATGCACGAGCTTATCACATTTACGATGAAGAATTTCGCTCTACCCAAGGGGGTCAAGTTGGACTTGTCGTCCACAGCACTAATTATATGCCAGTGGTCGCTGGTGATGAGGAAAGTAGAAAAATCGCATTTGACTTTGACACAGGATGGATAATGCATCCGATATTCTCAATGGAGGGAGGCTATCCGGAAGTGATGAAACGGAGAATCGCTGAGAATAGTAGAGCTGAAGGGCTGACGTCTTCAAGGTTACCAGAATTTTCTCCTGAATGGATCGACTACGTCAGGTGAACTTGTGATGAACTTTTTCTCAATTTCTCCTCTCTAAGTTCTTGAGGTTCTTAATTAATCATTTGCTAAAAGGGCACAAGTACGATAATCTTGGCGACAAATTTTGATCATGTATTTCCAATGTATTTTTTCTCAGGAAGTCGGTAAGAACAATTAAAAAATTCTATTTGAATTTTTTATTGCAGTTTTTAATTTTTGAATGTGACAATTTAGACTATTTCCAACTTATACCTTACAATATTGGGACTTTGGGGATTGGCGGTTTGGGGGAGGGGGGAAGGGGTGCTTGAGCCATGTGAACGAATGCAAAATTTTCAAATGTGGACAATTTTGAGCAGAAATTTTAATTTTTTATTTTAAATCCAAATTTTGAAAATTCATGTTTCGATGTTTTAGTCTTGTAAATTCATTAAGGTTCACAGGGAAGTCACAAGGGTCATAGGGGGGTCACAGGGAGGTCAGAAACGAAACCGTGGCGCCAAAGTAATCGGAATTGTGTCAAGTAAAATAATGAATGTCTCACCAAATACGATAGATTTTTTAAAATATTTTTGTCGGTTTCTTTGGGTAGAAATATCTTGAAATAGATGGTCAAAGTTTTCGTCCCAGTTATCGTAATCGTCCCGGTAAAAGGATAGGGACACTCCCCCACAAACGATTTTTTTCAAATTTTGAGGGGCTGTGGAGTTACTAGTCTAGTTCCTAAAATATTAAGTCTCGGAAATCAATACTTTGGAAGTTACATCACTTACCTCAGCACTCTTTTCATGACCCGGGACCGACGGCATGGATGTGGTGGTGTCCGGTCCCAAGGACAACACATGTTAACACAGACACAGACAAGGGATAGCACAAATAAGATGGTAAATTTGAATCCCTATGATCCTCCAAATCGGCAATCCATCGAACGCATGCGACCCTTCTATCGGTAACAATGGAAAATAAAATTTCAAATGACGATAAAAATCTTCACGAATGGATTATACCGTCAGTAAGAAATCACAGGTCTCACTTTGGTGAGACACTGACACTGGGTTTTCACCATAAACACTTAGATACAAAAGCTGCAAAAATCAGAAATTGAATTTTATGTACACTGATCACCGCACACAGCACAGATCTCCCGAAGCTCGACTATCCATCACCCGTTCCACACAAAAACTGAGCTAGAAACAGTCGCAATTCGGGTGATTGTGTCCATATACCAAAGTAAACACCTCTGACACTCTGTTTTGATGTTCTTATGTCCGATATCTTTTGTGTTTTATGTAAACACCCGACGTGTTTATATCCATACCATTTTTCGACACGTATAGTTCGATAATATTCAAACCTGATTTAAAAATATAGTAAATAAAGATCTCCCAAAATAATTTCCAAAAAAAAAAAAAATTAAAATTATTTTCAAATTTTTGAATATTTTCTGCAAAATTCAATATTTTCAACTCGTGTTTATCTCACTTTAAATACAGTTTACGACGAATGGTTAATATTTTAGAGAAATTTATATTTACATGAAATTTTCAAGATATTGGGTGAAGGAATATCAAAACAAAAGGTGTCATAGGTGTTCACCTTTGACATACGCACACTGTCAGCCGGATTTTCACAGTTTGTAGCTTAGTTAAGTGAGGAGCGAGGGATAGACGATCGAGATTCGTTGTGTCTGTGAATTGTGTGAAGAATAGTACACGTGAAATTCAATTTTCAATTTTTTTTTTCAAGTGGTCATCGTGAGAATCTATTGTCACCCTCTCACCAAAATGATTCAGTGGCCTCCCTGACATTCTGTCCCACATGTAAAGATTTAATTCTTCAATAAAAGAATTTTTCATAATTTTTTTGCCAATAGAAGGGTCGGAGGAGTTGTATGGGTTGGCTGTTTGAGGGATCATTCATGATCAGTTTGCACATCATCTTTGTGTTGTCCCTTGTCTGATTGTGTGTCAACATGTGTTGTCTTTGGGACCAGATACCACAACGTCTTTGCCGTTGGTCCCGGGCCATGCAAAGATTGATAAGGTAATAGAGGTTCTAGAGCCCGTAACTTTCGACCTAATCATTTCAACAATCCCGGTTTTTGACACCTACAATCGCAGAATAGAACCTAGATTTAAGAAAAAATAGTGAGGGTCTTTCTTAACATTTACCTAACCGACTAAGTGTTACAATATTTATTATAATATTCATAATCAAAGTTGCAATTTAGAGGATCTGCTGATTACTTGGGAATCAATCATTTCGTGACTTCCACGGTTCAACCAGTTCCGAAAATAAATGGAAGATGGTACGATGATATAGGGCTCAGGAGGACGCAGTTATCTACCTCAGGAACTAGAGTGAGTGACTAATTTAAAATATTTAATTTAATTTTATTTGAATGGATTTGTTGAACCCCGAGGGGTCAGACTGGCCATCGTCCATCTATTTTATAATTTTTTTGCTCCAAAATTTCCCCTTCTTTTCAAACACAAAATGGGCGCAGAGCTACAATAAAATATAAGTTAAAATATTTAATTCTAATAACCGACGGCAATGGCCGACTGCTTAGAGCGTCAGAGTAATGTAGCGAGGTTCTCGGATTCGCTTCCCGGCCGTTGCAATTATTCTGTCGCTTCTGATTTTCGCGGTTTCATTGTCGAGCGGAAGTCTCGTAAAAGAGACGACTGAGGTTTTTCCTTGGCCCTTGATGAATGTGGCGCAGAGGGGTCGGGGGTGGAAAGGGTAAATACGTAAAAACCCGAGGGGGTATACGTGACGACAGGAAATTTGAATTTATTTAATTGTAATAGTGAATGAATTTCCTGTATATCCGTCCTCTTTCCATTCTCAGATATACCCTGAAGGTGTCGGAGCAGTCCTCCGCCAAATAAGGGATGAGTATTATAATCCACCCGTTCATATTTTGGAGAATGGAATGGCTGAAGGTGCAATATACAACGACACCGACAGGATTTATCATTTGTATTCCTACTTGAGGGAAGTGATGGCAGCTCTTGATGATGGCTGTGATGTGAGGTCGTACGCGGTCTGGAGTCTGTTGGATAGTTTCGAGTGGATCGCTGGATACACGTGCGTAGTAGACACACATTAAAATATATTACAAAATGAATTATGTTTAAAACCCACTTTCCACTTTCCACTTTGCGAAATCTATTTTACCCTCGAAGATAAAGCGTAAAACACAATTTCTGATTTGGTATTTGCAACTTACGTTGATCGTTGACTTATTTTACGTTTAACTATTAATAATTTACAACGATTTTTTGAAATGGTAGGACAAGTAATTGCATGCAATTACTGGTTGGTCTACGTTACGTCTACTAAAAAATAATTTACGATTAAGTTTTTCTGTGCCAATGGACAGCTCAATATCCTCTGACGTCACAAGAATGTGGAACGCTATATAAATTTCCCGTCTTTGATGTAAAAAAATTGTATCGATTAATATTAATATTTTCAGGCAAAGATTCGGACTCATCCACGTAGATTTCAATCATCCCAATCGTACGAGAACCCCCAAGCTTTCGAGCCATTGGTTGAAGGCTGTCATGGAGGGGAGGAAATTGATACCAGTCTGGAGATAATGAAAATTAGTTAGATATAGTAACAATCATATTTACCAATTGGTGACTATTGTTTCCTACGTTTATTATTATTTTCCCACTCTAATTCCCGTCAATGGTGCGCAGTATTTAAGGTCATGAGAGAGTTTCGCGCGCCCCTCTTGAATATGGCGTACTTACGCGTAAAAAAATATTATCGAATTGATAATTATAAATGATCGATTGTCTGACATTTCGTTTTCCATTTACTCATCATTTTTTTTTTTCTTCAAACCGATGAAAATAATCAGGAACGCCAGTAGCAAAACCTGCAAAACTATTCAAATTTTCACCGAAACTCATGCGAGAAATTTCAACATATGATCTTAGATAATTTATTTAAATAAGTAATGTAATGAAACATGAATAAATCTGTTTTATGTAAATAAAATTATAATAGGGCATAACTGAGTTAACGAGTTGGCGAACGAGATTAGCCGAAGTTTCCTTATTTAACTCTTAATCCGATGAGGTATTCGACGTCGTTCTTGCCCTCATTTCTGTTCACATAAAATGTGATAAAATATCTGCATATATGGAATCAAAATTGACAAAAAAAAAACATCAAAAGTCGCACCGGATTAGGACTTCAATAAAGAAATATAAAGTGGAGATATCTGCAAAGATTTGAGCTATAAAATCTGACATTGGCCTTTATTTTTCAGATAAAATCCTACTTTTCTCATATATTTTATAATTTTTTTTACAATTATTGTCCACCAAAAGGCACGAAATGACGCATTCATTCCTCTTTTGTTCAACAAAATGCACGGAATGTCATGCTCTTTCTTTATTAATTAACAGCGGACTCTTGGTTTGAATATTGAGATTAATCCCAGTGGTCTTTTACTGACTAATCAAATTCAAGACGAACATTTTCTCTTCGACTGATACTCTTCTTCGGTTTAAAGATCAATGACTGAGACCAACATTACCTGTCAAATATCTGAGAACAGCATCATTATCTCGTCATCATTATTTTCGATTGCATATTGTACTGCGTTACCTTCAGCAATTATAAACGGATATACGTTAATGACAATATGCTGATAAGAGATCGTACTTTTTATATTGACCGAGTTGCGGATAAAAGGATATCAGTCAGTCAATCTGCGATCTAAGTATCAGGTGTATTGAAACGTTGTGGTTCATTAAAGGCGGCGATCAACATGAGGATTTTCCTTGTGACCATACAAATTTTGTACTTCTCGAGGTAATTTAAAAAAACGACGTCTGTTTACCTGTCAAAATCATCCCTCGTACTACAGATATATCCACCTGATATCTAGAAATTTTTCGGTGGTCTTAGAAAAAGTTTAGAATTTCTAGAACTAAGTTAGTTATTCTACGAAATCTACATTTCTAGAAAGTATTCTACTGCGAGTGGGAGACTAGTTTTTTTGCCCCTCAGAAAATTTTGTTCTCCATTTTGACAATTTAAAAGTTTTTGAGAGAATTGAAAAATATGAGTTAAATGATATTAAATTCGGTTAATAGGTTTGATAGCACTCCAAATTTTTTCTCCGGAAACTGAGAGAAATTATTTCTTTTGCATCGACCTTATGGGAAATGACGTTTATAGTGTCGGAATCTGTTTCCTTTAGATGAATTGATCGCATTAAAACATGAAGATTTGTAATTTTTTTATGATTGTGTAGATAAACGTAACTTTTTTAGAACAATAATAATCTATTTCTTCCATTTGAATAATCCCTGTAACTTCGATAATATTTAATTTAACTTGTGGTAAGGTACCACAAATCTTTCTTGGACCATTACCCGAGGGTCGCAAGGGTACGCGACTGGTATGAGCCCCGCAAGGGTCAAAGTATTTCCCCCCTCAAGCTATCCACCAAATTGAGTCTGTCTCAATTTTATTGTTGATTGTCTTTAGTTGAGGTACTGAGGTACTTCGGCACAAAAAGTCGATGAAGTTGCTATATCCACTGATTACGCTAAATTCAAGTTAAGATCATTGCAAATAATTGTTGTCTTTAGTCAGTTGAGGTACTAAGTTTGGCACAAAAATTCGATGAAGTTGCTATATCCACTGATTACGCGTAAATTCAAGTTAAGATCATTGCAAATAATTGTCTCGGATAATTTATAAAAATTGAGAACAGCAGATTTGATGACCTCAAATTAAAAAAATTAAGAAATTTTAACTTAGAGCTATTAACGTTTATCATTTCAGCGTTAACATCAGTAAGCAATAATATTCTGATAATTTCTTAAATTATTTCTCGATCATTCATTCCACTCTAACAAATTCCCCGATTGCAGGCAAATATTAGCCGCAGAGAAGGGTTATCTAAGAATTCCGAAATTTCTTTCAATCGGCGCTGCAACGTCGGCTTATCAAGTCGAAGGTGCATGGAATGTGAGTGATAAATCTGAAGGCGTGTGGGACCGAAGAATCCATACGAATATATCATATTACGGTAATGGAGATAGTGGCGATATAGCGGCTGACTGTTACCACAAGTATAAAGAGGATGTACAAATAATAAAGAAAATTGGTGTGAGTATCGTTCAGGTATTGCCCTCCAAAATAACGCGATAGAAAACTAATGTTGATTTCCACAGTTGGATCATTATCGATTCTCCATAAGTTGGTCGCGAGTTTTGCCGAGGGGAACGCCCGATAAAGTTAGTGAAGACGGAATTCAATATTACAAGAATCTTATTGATGAACTGCTGGCAAATGGAATTGTCCCTTTTGTAACGATGTTTCATTTTGACGATGTGCAATCGTTGATTGAAAAGACAGGAGGCTGGGGTAATGAATCGATGGTTGAATATTTTGCGGATTACGCGAGAGTTCTATTCAGAGAGCTCGGACCGAAAGTTAAATTCTGGTCTACTATCAATGAGTTGAACATCTACTGCGAAGACAATTTTTATGTTAATGAGACTGAACCGAATATAGGTAATGGATGACAATTTAATATAAAACAATTTCATCACGTCATTTTAACACATAACCATTGAATGCAAAAATAATTAACCATACAGGACACAAGATATGGAATTCTATCTAAATTTTCCGTCTTCTGTAATGAAATTATTACAAAATGAGCAAAATGGAACGTCTTCAATTGACAATTCAATTGACTCGGAATTGGGAGATTGCAATTAAATAATTTTTAATTTGTATTAAAGCTCAGGTTTTCAGATATATAAAAGACATTTAATTGTACTTGGCCCGTCCCAAGTTATTGATAATTGAAATCATTCAATTTTGCCTTACACTCCCCTCTAAAAGTTCTGACATTAATGATTAGATTGAGAAAAGAATATTTGTTCAATTGACTTCTAAACAAATTTTCAAAAGCAAAATATTTTACACTGAGAAAAAAAATTGTATCACCAAATAACAAGATAACAACAACAACAACAACGACAACAACAGTTGATTTCAACTGTTGTTAATATCTGATTGATATTATGTATTGTTGTATCGTTTTTATGGTATTAGGACATTTTATAATTGTCCGAAATATAGAGCCAATTGATTTACAATAAGAGAATGATTGGTGAAACCGATTCAAACAGTTCTTATAGCAAAATATTTTGGATTTGACGTTGAAAAATTATCGGTTAAATTTATTAGAGCCGATTGCTTTTGATAAATCCGTTTCTTGTCCCGAAAAGATTGGCTACATTTTCAGGACAAATGGGAAATCTCTTGACGAAGTCTCTTTTCCCTTTTTGTTTCTTGAGACGACTGTACCTGGCGAAGGTTTTCCCCTCAGGGTGATTGATTGATTGATTGATTTATTTATTAATTGCTGTACAATATGTTGTACAAAGAAATAAGGTGGTAAAACCACCAAAGCAACGCACAGAAATTAGAAAGAGAAAAAAAAAAACATCGA
>JAPYZN010002993.1:0-15937 GCA_030522865.1 Psyttalia lounsburyi | reverse complement strand
AAAATTAGTGTATGTGTATGTGTGTTAAGACGTTATACAAAAAAGAGACTGAATGCATTTTCAGTTTGAGAAAAGTCGTTATGTAATAGGATATTTTCAGAGGGTGTTTGAATGGAGCGTGAAAGAAAAGTGTGTACGTTCTGTGACAGTTTTATTACGGCCAAGTTTAGGTTTAGAGAGCATCTTTTCTATATTTTGAGGAAGGCCTGTAAGAATAGTGTGGGTATTCTTTTTGAAGAGAAAAATCCGTGTATGTTAAGAAGAAAGAATGATCGGAAATAACTGAAAACGAACGCGTTTGCCTGGAGAAATTAAGTCAGTGGTAATCGGACGGTTGTAGCGAGCGGAACGAGTAGAAATCTACTAGCAGTGTATTTTTGATGTCTCTATTCAAAATAAATATATTTAATCATTATTTCTTAAACCTAAAAGATATCATGAGTGCTTGAATCATTATGATCCTACAGTAATGGATTGGAAATTGAAATAGTTCGAAAGGCTGTTTGGTTTTTTAAAAAATTGAAATGGCATTAAATTCTCGTTGAAATTATAAATTTTCAAGTATTAATTATAAATTATGACACAAAAAAATTCTTCAATTATATGACCGATTTAAACCAAGAAACTTTTGAAAGGGGAACTCTATAATGGAGTAGCTCTGAGGAAATATTTGCCAAAATGCAATAGAAATACTCATTCTATCTCTTGTAAAAATATTACATGTCCCCTGAAGTATTTCCGTGGCGATGCATATTTCAATTCTAGAAGGATTTCATGGTAAATGTGAATGCCATTGAATGGGAAAAATAATGTTGTGATCATGCAGCCAAAGCAAGCTCCTCCTTCGTGTACCAACATCAGAAAATAAGTAATCTGGGGGAGTACACTCCAAAAGAGATGGAGATGAAGCGCTCGATACTTGTTACTCGAATATGGAGAAATCGATAGTCAATGGCTTGTAGTCTTTTTATTCCATCGATACTCACTGCCGCTGGGCATTTCACGGGAAATTCGGTCGTGACAGCGTGATTACATCACTGGGTATTGATAAATTTTGGAATATTCCTACTCGACATTGCAGATGAGCTCAAAATGATGATAAAATTCAATCCGTTGGATGGAAAATCTGATATTTTTTGTGTTACAATGGACCATCAATTTTATTGAATGGAAAAATTGTTTTTTTATCGCCAGGGCTGATAGGGATTTTGAAAGCCATTGCAAATCGATAAAACGATTTTTCGGATAAAATTGTTTTTTTTCTCGATTTTTCAGATTTCTCAATTTAATTATAATCGCTTCTGATGGTAAGAAACTACATGGAACTTAGATACACTTTTCATTTTTTCTTGAAATTTCAGGATATGTGAGATTGACGATTAATTCTTCAATCAATTTTTTAAATGGTAAAATTTATTTAAATCTACATTTTATAATCTTATCTCTTCCAGAAAGATTTCTCTTTGAGAAATCATCTTCAGTGTCATTGTCCTAAAAATTCCAAAAAAACCTTTAACCTTATGTTTTACATTCTTATTAATTCTTAGGAGTTAATGAATCTGATCTTCCAGTTCTCATAGATCTTTAGATGGAATATTGAATTTTTAGGGACAAAATCCGTTTTAAATTCCCGGAAAATTGAAATAGGATAAAATTTTCGAACAAGTATGCCGGCAATTCGAGACATAAATTTTTAACAGATGAATTATAACACTGACTACTCTCAAATGTCAAGTTCGTCTTAGTCAAGGAAAATTTCATAAATCAATTGAACACAGCGCAATGGTACCATCACACGAGAGTGTGAACGTACCACTGACTGAAAACAAAATAAACCGTTGGCATTAATCGAATTCATCAGGAAAATCGTGGGAGACACGGCACCCCACCCCTGGAGTTTGAATAATTTTCAAACATTGGCCAACTGTAGCGGCGGTGACCATTTCACTGTAGAGAGTTTATATATGTATATAGAGAGAGATTCGAAAACTCGAAACTGTACCGGGGGAGATGAGCAAACTAGCCAGACCCCTCGAAAAAGGGAAGCGCAGGGCGAGAGGTGGACTTGATTGTCAGTGACGAATCGAATTAAATGGCAGAAAAGGGCGGGGTAGCGGGAATTCATTCGAGCCACGAGTCGATTAGCTCGAATCAAGTTTTCCAACTGCAAGAGCTTCGCTCGGAGAGATAGTTAGTGAAGTGAATCTGTCAGGTAAAACTTTGGTCAAAGGGAAAATTTACATTTTTTTTCTCCTTTTTATAGATAATTTTTATTGAATTCCTTGGGAAATTAGTGTCAGTGGGAACAGGAAAATCAATTATCATTAAATTTGTTGGGAAGGTTTAAAGAAATTGCAAGTTAGTTTTTTTTCTTGGATTGGATTTGCTGGATTGGATTTGCTGCTTTGAAAATTACAAACAAACTCAGACAGTCTTTATTTGTTCACCATTGTAAACAATTAATTCCTGGGAGATTTCGCAAATGACTACTCCACAGCAATTTCAAAGATCTTCATAATCAAATTCATAATGAAATTTATAATTTTCTGAACCACTCAATGGAAACTCTCAATTTGAGATCAATTAAAAATCTGGAAAATCCGAGTTCATGAATTTTCAATTAATTAAAAATCCACGTAACTTGTTAAACTCTTGTTTTCCCACTCCTAAAATTTTTCAATTTCCTCCGATATTTACTAAACAACGAGATTTCATGAAATAATTAATTTCTCCCTCCACAGAACTTCACCACCTGTACTACTACTTCTCCCAATTTCACGCGTACCAGCTCGGCCGAAATGGCAAAAAAATTTCATTTAAAAAAATCCCCAATCACTCGAACTCCTCAATGCAAACTCCTAAACTGTTCCCGAAACTTCAATCTCTAGCCGCCCGTGTAATCAATTACTTCCACAATCAAAAACATCTGACAAGAATAAAAAATCGCCATAAAAATTCCGTCAAACCGTCCATCGCTAATCGCATTGGCGGACTCCCATTGCCGTTATGAAAAAAAAAAATAATGAAATAAAAATCCACATGTGACTGAAATAGAGTAACTTGTCGATTCCCGTGACATCTACGTCCGATAGCTGAGAAAAAATGTGCAAGTCACGTTTCCTTTTTTTTCCCCTCCCAACATTTTATTTTTTCATCTGTCAATACGTCGACTACGGTCCACCAATACTTCCAATCAGGTGGGAAATGCAGTGGCGAGCTAATTGATTCCTACTAATTGATTTCTCACGATGAAGCTCATGGAGTGAAGAAAAAAAAACCGGACAAATGGGGACGAAAAGATGAGATGGAAGTAACGAAAAGGTAATAATTACTGTGTACTCTTGCGCTCACATACGCTGTTATCCAGCCAGCTCATAATGGAGGAATACTCCTGGTTCCATTTTTTTTCAATTGCCTTGCTTCACCATACTATATTATTCGCAAAGAGTTAATCCCAGTCTTAGTATATGGAGTCGTAGAATCCACTCTCAGCGATTTGAAATCGCGATTCTGTCTCTCTCCTCTTCCATGAGCTAGCGAAATAACTAGTAAAAGAGAAAGAGGGAAAGAGAGAGGGCGCATCGTTTTGCAATGTAGATTGAAAAAGCAGTCCCATTATAAATAATTTAAATGCATTGCTTTTGGAAGAACACAAAAAGGAAGGGAGAAACAGAATAAAGGCACCAAGACAATTTTACGCAGAAGCAAATGCAAGAGTTGCCTGTACTTTATTTCATTCTTTTTTTTTTATTGTTTTTTTCAAGTGAAACTTCTTTGGCGTTGGGGCGAACTGAAAAATCGTCACGAAAAGGTGAAACATCTGAAATGGAACGGAAGGGACGTACACACTATCTTCCTCCTTCCCTCTCACTCTATTCAGGCAGTGAGTTTTCGAATTCTAAGGTCAGAGGAATTCTGAAGTCAGCATAACTTTTTACGTACTTGCGTACCCCCTTTCACACAATTTCCATTTGTAATCATGGCCCCCACTCCGAAAAGCAAAGGACAAAGTTATGTTGACTTTAGTATAGGTGCTTCCCACCATAACCGTAAGGGTGAATTGACGAAGTGTGCAACATAACTGTAACAGGTTACAATTTTAAGGGTGGATCAATAAAGAAATTAGTGTGACAACTTTCTGTGAAATTTTGAAGTGAAACTTCTTTAACAGGGTGAATTGAAAAATCGACTCGAAAAAACTGAATGAGCCCTGGCAATACTATGGAAGGTTCTCTCGATTCACAAAGAGAATTGCTCTAGTGAAACGCGAGATTTGTAAACATGATTTACGCTTTTAAAAGTATAATTTACAATTTTTTAATTGCAAAATTAGCAGATTAATCCCGTACTTTACGAAAAAATAACGTAAATTATTGGATTTTCCCCGTATTTTACGTTATTGCAATCTCGTAATTTATGATTTTAAAAACGTAAATTAAAGTGTGTTTCCAAATCATGTGTTTCACAAGAAAATTTTTTTGAGTGAATCAACTATTCTGTAGGTCTAAGTTGACTTTGATTACGCAAAAATGGAGTGCAGAAGCGAAAATACAATGGAGAGAAATATGACTGAACGGTATTTGAATTCTGCTTTCATTAATTAATGGAGTACGTTACGAGGATTGTCGGGGATTATTCTGGTTATGGAGGCGATGCTAGAAGTGTCAATTAACGAAAATGGCATGGGAACGGAAGGATATTTCTTGTATGAAAACACAGTGAATGGTAACTGAATCCAGGCAAAAGAAAGTTCGCTGCATTAAGCGTTAATAGCGGCTGAACATGATGTAATTTTTTCATAAATTTCGAAGGCGATTGTTAGTCGATTGGTGGTCAATGGTAGCCACATGTCGCTAAGATTGTACTGATCAACGGGACGTTACTTTCTCTCATCAAGTTCGAGGAATCATATGGTATTCGGAAGTTATTGTAGACTACCAATCACCGCCAAACGTTTCTAATAAAGGTACTGAAAGTAAAAAGGCTTTCATTTACTAGAATAATGTCCATGTCCCACAATCTCAAAGCTTCTAATGCCCACAATTGCTGACATTCTGCTCGAGATGAAAACTGTCGCCCCAAAATAATCCCAAAATATCAAAATTGACCTTGACTGCCACACTCATTGAGACCACCATTTGGACAATCCCTGAATCCCCCTAACCTCTCAATCTCAGACTCACTCCTACCTCCCCCTTCCTTCCCGTCCTCTCCCATCGACTGATTCGCTCTCTCACCTTCTTTATATATATAAATTGGCTCTCTTTTTTCTCTCTATCTACGGCAACTATCATGGATACAGAGGAACGTGCCACCGGGATTACACCTGCGGAGCCTAATCAGTCGGATTGCTTGCAATTTGCCGCTCTTATCTACCTCATCCCCTTCAACTCCCACCCGTTTACACTCTCCCCGATTCCTTGGAGTTATCCCTTCTTTCCTTTTTTGTTCCCTTTCCCACCGCCTTTCTCTGCCTTTTACTATCGAATTGATCGTATCGCAGATACCTAGCTCTCAAGATTGAGTCTTCCTCGATGGAGTTACCTGAGCCGGGTCCCATGATTGAATGAGTCCATTAATTGATTCTCAATTAAGTTAATAAAAAACGTTAGCGTTGCACTTGTCATCGTCACTTAGTCACAAAGAAACACTTCATTATTGCCTATTCGTTAGTTATTCGATGGAAAAAATTCACAATTCCCTACGCATGCCGATCAATCGTGATTCACTGTAAAAAGTATATCTAAAAAAGCAAAAATTATTTATAAAATTGATTGATAATTAACGATAATTAATAGTTACAATACATGAGTTAAATTATTTTTACAGTGAATTATGTATTATGTGTTAGAATTAAAAAAGACTCACCCTGATTATTACTGGCGAAATTTTGATCCTTACCTGGAACAAAATAAACTATTATAAATACCACAGGGCAAGTAAACATGGGCTTTTGTTGTAGGTGCTTTTACGTGATTCAACGGAACTTTTGTAATCCGCTTGGTGATTGTTTACCGGTAGAGGCTGAGTACAATTGTTTGCGGATAATGAAGAGTTTCCGCTTGGAGCACGTTTTCAGTTTGTGTAGCGTTTGCTTTTACATGTGTATATTTATAACCTTAATGATGGACTTTTATGATGTGTGAAACATGAAGTTGGTGAGTTTGGAATGAGGAATGCTTGAATGATCAATTCGTAGATTTGATTTTGCTGTTAAGCGTGAAAGTTGACTTTAGAATTTATGAGAAAGGTCAGAAGTCTTGTATTGATAGAAGCTGTTTTTTAAATATTTTGGGATGATCCTGACGAAGAAATATCGGATGACGAAATGTAATATCAATGAAGGAGTTGCTGTTAAAAATATCTCAATTCGATAGTTAGATAGTGAACCTAGAATAGAGTATTTGGATCTAATCAGCTTTGGACAAGGTGGCTACATTTCCATTTGAAAAATCGTATTCGTCTGTTGTTCCAAACTTATTCTGAAGAAAAAGCTGGATTTTTCTTCAATTGATTATAAGTTTAACAGAGCAAAAAGAACTTTAGAAGGACGCGAATGGTAAAAGGACTGACGTCTAGTGTTGAACGTTTCTGTCCCTAATATTTTAGGCTAAGTATTTAAATTAACATGTGTGAAATGAAGGGGAGATGAATGGTTAGAAACCATTCAACCAAGTTCTTACGGATGGCTGGAAGGATTCTAATCTCGCGGGCCCCAAAGGCGCTAGAATCATCATCAAAGTAGAATCTGAATTATCTTTCTGCTTTACATTCGCCCAAAATTCCAAAACCTGAAAACGTTTTTTGTCCAATCCAAAAATCATTAGCAATGATGGTCTTCACGTTGAATTGCAAGCAGATGATAGAGTAAACAACGAAAAGTGAGTTTAGTATCGAGATGAACTTTTCATCTCCAACCTCGGCCTATTTCAGTACTCCTCCAACTCACTCGAGATATCCAAGACCACTTCAGTCTCCTCGGGCTTATTTTTGCAACCCCTTCAACTTCCATCTACCTCCCCAGTACGAATACTCTTCGTTCCCTGTATCCTCCATGAATCCGGTCATCGATGCACACGTCACCTTCACCCAGATGTCGAAGACGATCAATAAAGAAATTGACTACGAGAATTCATCACGAAAGAAACCGAAACTTCACCAAATAGAGCAATGAAGCGTTTTCTAGGGATTAAGTTGGAAACGACAGTCCATAATAAGACGAAGCGGACGATTGGAGAAGGCTGTTGAAATACTTCTGACGTCTGATAGCGGTGGAATGCTTTCAGAAGCTAGACTTTGATCATGAAGAAAAAATTTCATGAGTAGATCAAAGCCTTCGGAATTCTTCTTCACGTTTATCTCATCGGAGTTTCTAGATTCAGGATGTATTTCATTTTCGTATTGATTTAGTTTCCTTTGTAATAAAAGCTTCAGGAGAAAGATTTCTCATTCTTCAAAAAGTAGAGTCTGCACAACGTCTTGATTTACGACATTAGACATAAGACGATGTCTCCTCAATTGATGTCGTGGTAACTGCGAGGTTGAATTACTTAAAATGACATGTTTTCTTCCGACGTAAACGCGATTTTTAACAGACAAAAGTCATCTAATTTAGAACGTTTGTTCAGTTTGAACATTGAGTTTTAGTCTCCTGTGCATGTGGTCTTACGGCAAGACTTCCATGTTGGATTCAACTTCGACACGGCTTTTTCCATTGAGATCTTGAATAGACAACCGAAACTACAGTTTTCGAGTAATGAAAGGTGAAATAAGCAAATTTCCACCCAAGAAACTCACTCCGTTTGGAGGAATTACCCATGCTAAGACCTTACGTCTTACCTCGATCAACGAAATTCTCTAACTCAGCTTATCCAATGACCACATAATTACAGCAATAACCCCTCATCCATGAAATAACTGAAACCATCCGTTACTCTTTGACGTGACCAAATGAATGCACAAACCATCGGCAAAAGGCGGATCCTCGTTATGTGGATCGAAGTGGAGAGCATTGGCGATGGACTGGGCAACGAGAGACGAATGCGAAAAGTAGGTACATAGCAACCATCTATATACCAAGGTCTGAATGCCGACTACTGGATGGTATTCGTTGACGTATATACGTATTTCATTCGTATATGTGCGCACACCTACGCACACTCTGTGTAATATAGTTGGCGACTCGATGAAAAATTGAATGTCTTCGACGTCCATTGTTCCCCGTGCATTGGCCAGAACTTTCTCCTTTAAAAGAAGAATGGGAAAAAGAGGGAAAAGGTACAATAAAAAAAACTCGACAAAGTAAAGAGGACGAGTGAGTGAGGAAGACTAAAGTGATATCCAAGAAGAATTCCCTTGCTCCCAGCAATTGATATTGAGCGGCGTTATTATATTTATGGAGCCAATGGTAACTCATCCCTGGTGAATAAAACATGTACTCTAGTTTCCTGAGACGTGAATTGCCGGGTAAGAAGCTCAATGCTAGAAATATCACATGACAGATTTCAATTGTTTGGTTGTCAATTTTCCGAATCATTCGATATGGATTTGATTGCGAGTCGAGTCACTCGATGGAATTTAATAAGTATAGGTTTATTGTGAGGTTTATTGTGAGGGATGGCATTTCCTGTGGAAGCCCCGAAGTTCTGCCACATCATTTACGGAAATATCGCGTTCAGAAATTCTCTATTGAAAAATTGGTGTTCGTAACTTGATCATCTTCACTACCTTGAAACGAGACTTATTTGGTATTGATTCAACAGAGGAGTCGGTATTCTTATTGTGACGATGCATAGATTACATAGAAATAAATAGCTAAATAATAATAACAGCGATGGGTGGTCTTTGAGGTGATGCCGGAACCTTCAAGAATCCAGCGATCTCAATCCTGAGTTAGTTAGTGATGACAAGCAAATCATAACCTTGCCGACGCAAACGGCTGGTCTGGCCTAGAAGATGGTGTACGGTAAAATGAGCATACTAAGGGTGCAGCACATACCACAAGTCAAGCATTCGTATCATATACGCTCGCCGCGCCGGCTGACTATCTATCCAACATTGCATGAGGTCCTGCTTGAGCTCTTACGACCACCTAAGACTTGCTAAGTTGTTACCATTGGATCCAGATCTTCTGCCCCTCGCAAGGGATCCGCGGTCCCCATCCGAGAGGGGCCGGTTGTGGGGGGCATTCCCACGATTCGAAGTGGAACCGGGTATAGTTAGCTACGGGCAGTTAACCCGTAACTAACATGGCTACTGCGCGTAGAATGGAGTATCCTTCTGCCGGGCGATGGGGACGCCACTTTCCCTACGCCTTTTAAAATAATTAGTTAATAATTGAATTCTGAATAGAATAACTTTCTGCTGAAAAGTTCAATGAACGGAGTGTTTACTGAATTCAGACTGGCTGTTCTTCAGCGAAAATATTTATTGTTCTTAAGAGCATTTTTTGTTAATATACCTCCCTCGGGAATTCTTCTAAAGACTCTCGATTGACTTCCGTCGTACGAACCGATTGGGGGACTCCACTGGTCGCTATCAGCTACTTAGATTTCGCAACTCTATCGTAATCGCGTTTGGTTTTTAAAATGGATTCCTCCAGGATTACATCACTATCCTTCGCTTTCCTTCACCCTCATATCGTTAAGCATTTTTCCTTTTTTCCTCCAATCACTCTTCGCATCCTGAATGTCTTACCGCTTTTGGGATATTTTCTACTCACGATATAGAGCGAATACCGAAGAACGCCTGGCGGAGATTCGTTTTCCGAATCCGGCAATTTGATTTTCTCTCGCTTCGGCAAACCCCTCAGGTCTTTTTTAGACAGCAACGCGAGGGGAACGATCCCCGGCGGCCTTTTCACAATCCTTGTGTGACAAGTGGAATTGATTTTGGCGTCGATTTCAGTGAAAATTTGGAACTTAGATAGGCACTTGAGACGAAAATGAGAGTGACAATTTAGATAAGGGAGTGTGGTTGAAGAGATTGTATGCAATGAATGACGATTTGTTCTTGGAAAGATATTTAACAGTCTGAAATTTTCTTTTAAATTGATACTTTATTAAATACCAATTAATTTTTTTCATCTCGTTTAATAAATTAAATTTGAAAAATGATAGAACGAGCTCGATCGAACATTATTCCTCATATTTGAATCAGTCATTGATTTGACGATGGAATTAAGTCTTGTTCTATCTTAATTGTTCATCTAGCAGGAATCAGGATTGCCACACATTGTGACATGAGATTCGGATTACAACCCTTATCCAATCATTACACCTAAGCTTGGATCGAGGCTCGACCAGTCGTTGTGAACCCTGGATGAAGCCTGATCGAACCCCGTTTGGATCGTTCATTCCTACCTGAGCTTCGATATCCCAGTCTTGAGCACCAATGCTGTTCCAACCTTAAACCAAGGCTTGATTATATTGACGCCCTATGCTTGAATCAATATACGATTCAACAATGGAAAGAAGCTTGATTCAAGGTTGGGTTATCCAGCCTTGATGTCAAATCTTGTTTCAACCTTATTTCAATCGTCATGCTTGACTTTTCCTCCCTGGGTCCTATGCCCTCCTATGACTCCTATATCATATATCCCTTCTCTGAAGATCGTCGAGGGTGAAAAAAGGACAGTTGGAATCACAACTTGGAAACAGAAGTCATCATCTCGGGTCATCTCCTCCTTTACAGAACAAGTGATGTACTGATGGAATACCGACTCAATATAAAAAGAACACACCGTTAAGGAAAAAGAAGACGGAGAGCGTACGTGAGAGCGAAATGTGCGGTGAATGAAAGCAGACGATTGGATATATCGCAGGTGGATGGGAGTCAGCGTCGATGTGCTCTGTGGAGGGTGAAAGTTATTCGATAAACTTACATTCGAAGGGGATAAGAAATCCATACGGATCGTTGGGGGAAATACGCGTGTGTACGATATACCGCGGAGTGAAGTGAGCGAAACAAATTTATGAACGATGGGAAATAGTATTTCTCCGGGTGTCTGTTGTATGTGTATGTGGGTGTGTGTGTGTGTTTAGGTGAAAATGGGGCACTATTGAATTTACAGATTCACTGCAATATGACGTGATACGTATCTCACGTTGTTTCAACTCGTTTCGCTGGATCTCGTGATGTTTTTTTTAACTTTTTTCAAAGCTCTTCATTGTTGCTTTTATTCGTGTTCTTATCATCTGGCATTGTAAAAATACTGCCTGCGAGACGTCTTAATTGAAGACATTAGGGAGAACTTTAGATGTTTGGCGGCGATCGTGGGAAAAATTTCACTCTACAGAAGAACCACTTAATTGACGAAATGTTTTAACATCCTGCGTAATAAATTCTAATAATTTCATTAATCGAATTTGTAAATTTCAACTGAAGTTAAATTTGAATCTTGTGAACAGAAAATTGCTTTAGTATTTTTGTATTTGAAAAATTTTCAATAATTAATTACGGTTGAAAGTTCGTGGTCACCGAATTTGTTGGCCAATATTTCTAACTATTCACGCCAGAAAATGGATTTTCGATAATTTATTCATGTTTTTTGCATGATATAATTAAATATTCTCAAAACGAGGATTTGCCCTCAGGTAACAGCTGCACTGATAGCCTCTCTCATCTGCATTCCTCATTATATCAGAATTATTCCCATCAAATAGCGGAAAAACTTTAATGAACTGTCCTCAAGTGGAAAAGCGATTTCAATGAAAAATAAACACTGCATTTCACTTTAGTACCCAATATTTTTATATCCGGGGAATAAATTATCACTCTGATGTTCGTATTTATCAAACGAAATCAAATAACTCTACTCAAAGTGGATATTTGCGTCGTGCAATTACGTTGCAACAAATAAAAAATGAGTCGGAATTTTTTAATGGCAGTGGGTGTAGCAAAAAATGTTTTTTCCTCAATATCGAGACAGTTCAAAGACTAATGGGAAAGAGATTGCGGTGGCGAGGTCACTCTCAACCTTTCGTCACGTCGATCCTTTACGGTTAACCGGAAATACCCATGTCCATGCGGTGAAACTCCCGTCTCAAGCCAATAATTCCAAATTTTTTTTTTTACCTCTCAATTTTATTTTCGTTGCCTCTCTTTCTTCTCACTCCTGGCACATCGTCAGTGTGAGGACTGTGTTTTTGTGAGCGGCACGTTTCTCTATTCACGTTAAAAAATTGCCACAAGACGACTCACGATCTTGCAGGGGCGAGCAGAGAGAAGGGAGAAGAGGTGAGTTTCCTCTCCTTCGCCGGGAAAAATGCCTTTCTCCTCAAATTATTTTTTCGTGAGATATGCGGTATTTTTTTCTTCCCTGCGGGGAAGACTTGTAAACACACAATGAGGATATTCGCAGGATACAAATCGTGTTTTTCACTCAATTTTTATCACACAAACGGAAATTGAATGGGGAAGAAGGGGAGGTGATGAAATATTCACTTGAGGCTTGTGCGGTCTTGGCGATGATAAATTCAGTCGTGGCGGCGCCATGCTCTGCGGATTGTCTGAGAATACTTCAGGTATGGGGAGAATTTTATTGCGACGATTCAAACATTTTTTGGGTATTAGAGTTAAATGAGAGTAGTAAAAATCCGCGGTAATATGAGCATTTATTTCATATCGGGTAATAATGGAATGTAGCAACGCAGGTAGGCATGAATGATCGAAAAACAAGGTTCAATGAGGCTTGATTCAAGAGTGACAGAGACTGGTTGGTTTTTTATTTGGGAATAAAAATTTTGAAAATACGTGCGACCTTACTAGAATCTTCCAACTCATCTCCACCCGCAAAAACTTCTCATCACTTCCTCCGCAATTAATCTACAACAATTTTTTGCAACATTACCCGGCATGTTGCAAGTGTACCCTTTTATGTTTCCGGAAGCCACTAAGCGGCGAATAATCGTCCCCGCCCCGTTGGTTTAACCTCTTTGTTTTCAGTACTCCCCTCCAACAAACAATGCGGTTGCCCACTGCGCGTCTGACCCATGCACTGGCATTACTACTTGAAATTTATGACGGAGCGTAACAGACGCGAGGGTAAAAATAGCTCCAAGTGAAGGTATGAGAAAATAACAGGGGCATTATTATATCAATTCGTTTCGGCTCATATAGGCTTGGGAAAATACAGTTTTGCGGTTACCATCGGGAGATTTGCTTCTGTGGAAATTCAACGTGAAGTTACAGCGGCCGGGACTGAGGAGGGGGGCCCGAGGATACGGGAGAACTTGTTCACACACATCCGCATCCACATCGCAAGCGCCCGGAGGATCTCGAGGTAAGGAAGGTTTATTATATTTAGTGAGTGCAAACAGTAGTTTCCTCCAATTCAAGACAAGGTGAATGCACGCGACATGAAGCAGACTCTCTCGCCGGGTGAGGGGGAGGGCGTACGCCCGGCTAATGTCGTTTTTCATGAGTATCTCTATTACTGCAATGCATGGAATTCTGAACAATATTTAAAGTGTGATTAACATTGATTATACAATAGCAAATTATTCACTTTCCGATAGGAAGTTATTTATTTATTCATTTTATTTTAATGGGTTGGAAATCATCCCAAGTGGTCACAACTGGTCATCTAAATATCAGACTGAAAAGACTTACAAACTTAAACTCTCAATTTGAAATTTTTTTTGTGCTTAAATTTTCGTGGAACATTTGACGTGGAATTTCTAATTTCCCCTGTTTTTTTTTTTTCATAAAACATTAAATCTCTGACATTAAAATTCCCTCCCCAGAAAAAACATTCACATATAAATACCTGAAGCGCTTAAAAATGTTTTTATTCACGCATTAATTTCATCGATTACCAGCATCAATGTGCATTTATAAGCTCTGGAAATCAAATTCCCGAGTAAATTGAGTAATTCCACGAGTTTACAGCTCAATCAAAAAAATTCAATGAACATTTCTCCCTGCTCCCCCTCCTCCCCCTCGTCCCTCCCGTCTTCCAGTCACCACAACAATTTATAACTCTCTAACAGCCACCAAATGTTGAGAATAAACATGAAGAGATTCAATAAAACACTTTTCCATTTTTTTTTCCTTCATCGAATGTCTGAAACTTTTCAAGTGACGAATGGCGCCAGCAGTAATATATCTAGAAGTTGGACTTGAGATATAAAATTATTCGTCCGGAAAAATATTATCGATATTCTTCGGGCGGCTGTGCGGAGGGGAGGGGAGAGGGGAAAGAGAGGGATGCCACCGTGAAGAATGGAGTTGAAGGTGGAATGCACGACGCGATATTCAAATGAGTCAATAACCCCGATTTTTCCCCCCCAGTTTTTCAATTAAATCCAATGCTACTTTGGTTTTCTGGCAGTCTGCCGTATCAACAAACGGAGTAATAACGTTTTTACGGTGGCATACTTGCTCGAGAGTTTCCAGATATTAAAAAAATAATCTCCCTCGGGGAAATGACGAGAGCAAGGGTGTTGTGTCGATGATTGCAATAGATTCATCGATTTTAGCTGACTTTCCGAAGGATTTTTATTGTTGCTCTCAGCGGAGGATAGATATTACGAGGGCTCTGATTAATCCCGAAAATCATCTTTTCTGCATAGTATTCAGGATATTTGTCGCGAATGTATTCACTTGTTTCTAATGTTCACTTGGTTTAATTGATTTTGAAGCATTTGGTTCTGCGATTTTCGAAAAATCCTGTGACGCACTAAAAAGGATCAGAAATTGGAGAAATTGCTTTGAACTTTTATTCTCAAAATTCATTGTGGACAATATATTCGTTACAATATTTTTTCAACAAATTTTTTACAATGCATGGTAAACCAGTCAAAGGAAGATTTTTTTATCGTTCAAACCCAAATGTTCAGTGCAGAATTTTTATTTAACTCCAACATTGTGGAAAAGTAATTTTAAACCCACAAATTTTCGGTTTCCATAAAAAAAAATTTTTTGAAGATACTTTGTTGCATTTAAATTTGCTTCCTTTGTTGTTACCTTTTTCTCTTGGAAATGATTGTACTACCGGAGGGCAAGAGTTTTTATTGGAGTATGTGTGTATTATACAGCAGTCCGGGAGCAGTGTTCTCAACAAGCCTCGGGTATACATGTTGTACTCTCCTTTATCCCCTTTCAAACCCCCTCATCCTTCTATTCCACTGTTTTCCCTCCGCTATTAATAGGAAAAGTTTGCTTTTATCTTTTAAACGCTTCGCAACATTACTAATTTCTCGCATACAAGACCACTCCTCTTCGTGATGAAGGGAATGTTTTTAAATTGTTTAAAATTCAGGGATTCGTTAATGAATTCCGAAGAAAAAAAATATATGTAATTACTAAACAAAAAGTGATGTGAATGAAATATGGTGCATTGCCTATTTACGTATTTTATATCATTCGTGCGCGTAAACTGGGTGTTTATAGGGGACTTTCGCGTGCGGTAAAACGAACTTTACACACGTTCATATTGATCGACAAATTTTCATCCCTACTGGCGGGCAGTAGTATTACCGCACGGCGCTATAATTCGCGACGCCGACTGTACTATTTTGACACACTGTGTGTAAAGTGAGATTTTACGCACGCACAAACCCCCACTTTGCACACATTGTGTTAAAAAATAGGGTTCCATACTCGCGGGAATAGTGTTTCTAGACTCGCGCTATAAACCTACCACGAGCTCAAAAGCACTTTCCCGCAATCGTATCGAAATATGCTACTTCATCGCGCTGTGTCGGAAAAGCACTTCTGTGCGGGGATGCATTCTGATTAGCGCAGATTATTAGCTTGATATCTATTAGAAATATTGAAGATCAATTGACGCATTTGTTAAGTGTCTTCGGTACGTAGAAAATAGTATATTTCGTATCCAGGTAGGAAAAGTCAACCCTGACGATTGGAATAAGGCTGAAACAAGATTTGACATCAAGGCTGGATAACCCAACCTTGACTCAAGCTTCTTTCCATT
>JAPYZN010002992.1:0-13644 GCA_030522865.1 Psyttalia lounsburyi | reverse complement strand
AGTACTTTTCCGACACAGCGTGATGAAAAGTACTTTTTCGACACATTGAGATGAAAAATTATGTTCGTAACTCGTGAAAAAAGTGGTTTTTGACTCGTGATATTATATCACTCGCCTTCGGCTCGTAATATAAACCTCCCACTCGCCAAAAACCATTTTTTTTCACTTGTTACGAAATATACTATTCAATCATCCAATGTTTTTTTTTATAATTTCCTTCGGACAATTTTAACCCCAAATAGAAAAATCCGCAAACACGAAACAAACTTTTTCAGTTAAAAAACAATATTACCGCAAGGGACATTCTCCATCTCGTCGAACATTCAAGTAAAAGCGTTTAGCCCGGTTATATCGAAAACGGAGACAAGTATCGATACGACGCTCGTCGCAAGAAAGGGCAGAATCGTCGGATGGGAGGGGAAGGGGGCGGGGGGTTAATCGGTAAGCTCCGGCAAAGCGCTCACTGGGCAAAGCTCCGGGATTCCCGCGTTCGGGCTCACCCGAGTCTGGCTCTTTTCCTCGAGATACAGAATACTTATGTACCTATGTATGAACGTGTAGATATCTAGGGGACTTGGGGATGGTACCTATGTACTGCGCGGGGCTAGGGGGGGGAGGGAGGGGTCGTGCGGCATAAAGGGTGATCCCTAGGTTGGCCCACGGAAGTGGAAACTTTGGGGATTACCAGTGAAAACCATTGGGATATGGCTTCCGAGCGAAAACGCTCGCCTCTCATTTCTTTTTGTCTCTTTAAACCACCGCGGCAAATCCTCTGTCACTCGGGCGCTCTTTATTTTTCTTTGGGGGTCGCGAAAATATCGGAAAACATCATTTCCAATTCGGGGGATAAGTGATGACGAGAGGTAAAGGGAGAGGTTTTTTTTTAGGGACATTGTTGGGGGGATGAGAAAAGTTGGAAATGAGAATGCTGGATTCCTTCGGGAGGGATTGATTTTTCGAGAAAATGGGTGGTAATATTAGTTGCCGGAAATTTTATAAACTGTTTAAAGTATTTTATGACTTTTTCTCACAAAATCGTTGGTTACTCAGATAAAGCCAGAATTTAGAAGTGATCATCGGGATTTTGGGCGGTTTTAATTATATTGTGTTTGATTTGGAATTTTTTGGTAATGATTGCAGGAATCATTCAGATCGAGAGTAGCCATGGACTTCACAGGTAGTGTTGGTCGGATAGTGGAGGACCCTAAGGAGGCGAGGGACATTGCTGAGAGTGAGGGCCTCCTCTGGAGACGGAGATGGCGGCCCTTCTCGAGGTCACCACCCGGCTGTGCTGTTTCGAGAAAGCACGCCCTCGACGATGGTGTACACGTTCTGAAGCCCTGGTTCCACCGGGACGTGAACAGGGACACTGCGGCGAGCCTTGTCCGAGAACATGGGACAGTCGATGGGTAAATATTTCCTCAATCGAAAAATCATTTCCACAGTAACAGTAGATTTCCAACCACAATGAGCCCATTTTTTGAGACTAATTTTCATTTTACAATGTAAAATATTGTAATTAGTACCAAAATTTGGGCAAAATTATGGTAAAATTTATTGAATATTAACTTCAAATTGCTCACACTGTTGACCATTAATGAATCATAAAGGCCATAATTCATCAAATTATCTTATCATTATTTTGAATTTTTGTATCTTCAAATAATTTTAATGCCCCCATCTCCAGTCTTGGAGAAACCTTCAATATGTCAAAACAAAAACCATGAAAAAGCTTTAAACTTTAAACGGCCGTTTTATGAGACCAAAATTACACGACTCGCTGGTAAAAATCATTGTTATTTACGATTTTTACCCCTTTCCCTGGGTTAAACAAAATCATAAGGATAATTGGTTAATTAAAGTATGTGGCTGGATATTTTTATGGATTTTTTTTAAATACACCGGGAGGAAGTTAACTCCGCGCATTATGTTCTCCATGCTCAGTGGAGTTTTTTTTACAACCCCACGGCCATTTTGAATTACAGTGTTTAAAACATCGGACGTTACTCTACACAGTCCATTAAGTTACCAATGCTATTGCTAAATTATAGGTATTTGACGGGCTTTTTCATTCATTCGTCTCGTACAGAATGTGGAATTGATACTGTATCATTTACTAGAAAATAACCATTCCTCTTTTTCAGCCCAACTATTTGCTATTCATTTTCTCTCTATTCATTCGCAAATTGCTCGCTAGAATCATTAACGGGTGAGAATGTCCGAGAGCTCTAGAGCCAAAGCCTCGCAAAACAAAAAATATTACAATTTTTCAAACTATTTTTTAATAGAAACTCGAGATTACTTCTCCCTCAATTATTTTTCTCATCAACTCGCCATTGAAAAGCGAAGAATGAAATTTCTCATCCCTCCAAAAAATAACTTTTGAATCCACTCCCTGACAAATTGATGCATTCTCCTCGTTATCATTTACTTTGCGTTATCTCCAGTCGCCAAAAGAAGAACAACCTCAAAAGAAAGAACGACAAGAGGAGGAGTTTCGTTGGTAGTTACCAACCCCCCGCCTCCCCCCCCCGCATTTTCCTCTTCCACGTTTATCCCCGAGGATATAAATTATAAATTCGCTTTGAATAATTCAGTGTGCTTCCGTCCGCGATGGCTGCGGCGGGTGTGAGGGAGTCTCTCTCTCGGTTGACTTGGAAATCCCAGCCACTGTACAACCCGTTTTTCCCCAGATACATCTTACGAATTGCATTGGTGAAAAAAAAGAAAAAACAAAAGGGGGGCAAAAAAAGTGGAGAGACTGCATTAGTGTCGTTTGTCTCGTCTAATTGCTCCATTCCCTTTCATCTTGATTAAACTGTTTGATTATCGCAGTGTACATAATTCAGATGTAATCCATTGAATCCGTTCATCTTCACTTCTAATTCCATCTACTTATTCATCTCTCGTTGTTTCGGTGACTTTGAGAATAATTGCCCGCGTTATTCACTGGATAATTATTTTCCGTTCTTGTGTAGAGCTTTCACTTTAGTTATTTATTTTTTTTATTTCAGGGTTTTTCTGGTGCGGGAGAGCAAGAGCTATCCTGGCGCATTTGTACTGACGTATAAATATGGAGACAAAGTCATTCATGCACAAATACAACCTGTAAGTATTTTTAATATGGATTATTTAATTTCTACAGAATTTTTTTTAAATAAATTGAGAGAGAAGAAATTTTATAAATCGTCAGAGCTTACCAACAATTTTAGTAGTAATTTTTTACGAGGCCATTGGCTTGAAATGCTGTCGTTGAGATTTGAAAATAATAATGTTTGATAAATAATTAACAACTTTCGCGAATTTTATTTGCAGACGGTGGACGAACGTGGCAACGGATGTCTTTACACTCTCGACAAAGGTGTAACGAAATTCTACGACCTCATTCAGCTCGTCGACTTTTACCAGCTCAACGCGGGCTCCCTGCCGACGAGACTGACGCACTACGTTAGCAATGGCCTGGCGACGTCGCCGGAGGCACCGGAGAGTAGCTCACCATCGCCGTCGCCCTCGTCAACGAAACAGACTCACAGTCCACGTAAAATTGAGAGCAAAACACCGAGGAGTTGAGTATAGGAGTCCCAGCAGTCCGCTGGTGTCACCAAACGCTTCACGGCTGTCAGCTCCATCAATGTCGATGAAATCGTCATTGTCGACAGCGTCGACGATGACAAGGTTTACGTTGGCGACAGTTGTGTAAGATCGGCACCTTCGGGCTGCTGGACCATGTTCCGGAGCAGCTGCGACGAGTGGGACACGTAGTGATCGGCAACGTTCGTTGGATCATCGCGAGGGGAAATGTTAATGTATTAATTACCGAGGGAAATTCCTAATTTGTTGGCAGGGTATGATTCTCGGATATCTATAGCCACTGAATTGTGAGAGAATTGGGGAAATTAAACTCGTGGAGTTTGTTTTTTTGTCGGGGAGAGGATGTTTTGGGCTGGGCAGATACGAAAAAAATTTTGGTGGAAGAGGTTGAGAGTTTTTGGTGGATTCCTGGGGAAATGGTTTTCACGGTTTTCCGGTAGAATGTTTTTTTTTTCCAGAGACAATATTGTCTTGATAAATAGTATTCTAGTGATTTTAAAATCGATAGAATTTTCAATTTAAATTTACTTACAAAATTGTAAGAAATAATGTAGAATAGGTGAACTCATGAATTTTTTTTCAAAAGGATTTTATGTCGATAGAAAGAAAAATTTATTGAAAATTCCAGGGAGTTTTATCAATTTTTGAACAGTTGCGTTCTTGAAAAATTTACCTCCAGGAATTCCTGCCTGAGAAATATTTCAATGAAAAAATTGTGCATGATAAAGTTGACCAGATTTTGTCAATGAAATAATTTTCCGCGCTCATTCTGTGCAAATTTTCTCTTGCGTTGATACTCTCAGGTGCACGTCCACGAGTTCACATTAAAACCAGAAGGATATCTCCTGTTTAAATAACAAGCTTCAGTAGTCGGGGATCTCCAATCTGGTGCATCTGTCGAGTGGGTCATTTATATAGGGACAGAAAGCGATGTATAAAGTATATTAGATGAGATGAAAAAAAAAAAACGTGTCTTTTCCATTTTCTACGTGTCGTGCATATAATCTCTAGAGTTTTGAAAGGAGTTTTTGAGGGGTTGCAATAGTTCGGGCGGTGAGTCTGGGAGGGTGTGACTGACCGATTTCGGTCGAGTGTGCACGTACAGACTATAATCATTTTACATTTCAATATTTTCTCCAACTTTCCCTCTTCAATTGATCCAAAGTTTAATTCAGAGTTTCAGCAAATTTTCCATTTTTCCCCATCATTTGTTGAAAAATGCCCAAAGAATGGTTATTTCTTTTTTGTTTGAATTTTGCAAGGGGTGTGCCACAAAGGATCGTCCAGAGGACACATCAATGATCGAATTAATTGGCAAGGGACAATAAATAAAAATTGTCTGAACATTGGATTTAACTTATTGAAACAGTCTATCCCTCACTGAATTGATAGTACCATATAATGGACTGAAAACGTTGAATAATTGAGGAAAAGGAGTGAAGGAAATTTAGGGTTTAAGATATTTTTTTATTTTTATTGGCGAAAATATTCGATGCTGAGGAAAATTGTATGAATTTAGTGTGGCCCAGTTTAAATGGTCTCTGACACTTAACTGATCTCATAGGTTCGAGATATTAATGAGAGGATTGATCTGTTCAAGAATATTCTCTCGCGTTGATGATAATGCAGGATGGGGGAGGAATATTGCGAGCGAGTTAAATTTGTTTAATCGAAGATAATTAAAGGTGATAGTCGAGAGGAAAAATGGAGAATAGAGAGAGAAAGATTGATTACTGAATTTTCATTAATTGATGGAGGGCCTTGAGAGTACCTCGAGGAGTTGAGTTTTTGGCTGTTTAGGTAGAATATTTCAAAATTAAATTTATTTCAATTAGTCAAAATAATTGATCACCAATCAACGTTCAAGGGGAAGTGATGGACAATGCTGTAATTATTCGTGAATAATCATTTTCCCCCGATGAAAATTATAATATTTAAAAGGGTTTTGAGATGTTTGGGAGATGTGTGAGAATGAAATAAAATTATTAACTGGACGGTTGTCCAGTACAAATGAAAATAACTTACGCAATGTATTAATATAACTCATCGAGAAAGAAAACAACACTAGTTCTATCGATACTTTAATAATATATTTTTTCATGGATTATTTATTTCCCCTTTGTCATTATGAGATACAAAATCGTTGGAAATGTTTTTTGAACAAAAACGTCGAATACTAACTTCTGCATTAATGACGAGAAATTATTTAAAATTGCACTTTGTATTAGATACTAAGAAGTAGGGCTTTTAGAAAACAAAAAATTAAAACATTTAGAGTAATCGATTTTAAACAATCTTGTGAAGTGAGCGTGAAATAATGCTCATGGGGAATTATTTCATTTCTGTCCAGGGTTGTTCCCCTCCTGTATTATTGTAAATACAACTGAAAAATTCCCTTTCGATAATCCAATTGTTGATAAATTCTCATTCAATGAAATTTGGCCTTTCGTGTAAATATGTCTATTTAGGCCAACCCTTGTAGACCAAAATCACTGAAATAATCTGGCAATCGGACTCTACGATCATTTGATCATCAGAATTGAATGGCGGTCGTTCAATGCTGACTCTTCAAGTCGTGGAGTCACTGAAAATTCAATCACACGAATTAATGGAAAAACCCTGGACAGACTGTTCAATCCAGAATTAATGGTAATGAAATACTATTGTCAAAAAAATTTATTAATGAGATAAAATGAAAAAAAAAAAAAATAAATAGAGTATATTTTGTATTAATCATAGAACCGAATTATACGGCAAACGCAGAGGTCTGGACAAGACTGAAATTTAGGTGCCGTCTGTCGTAAAATTGTATCAGTGTCTGTCAAGAAACAAAACCAAAAACCAAAATTAAAATAGTGACAAAAAAAATGAGAATTGCAATGATTTTTAATTTTCACCTAAACATTCACAATGAATTCGAATGAATTGAATTCTTTGAAAACTGAAATCTAGTCGCACATAATTTACTTTTAGTCAACAAAAATGAAACATGACAAAAATTTCCGGACAGGCACAGAAGAAAATTTTGAAAAAAAAAACGAATGAATGAATAAATACATTATTCGATGGAGTAGTTCAGTCCCAAAAAAAAATCAGTGAATCATTGATTGCCCTTCAATCAATTTCCGTCTGTTAGTGGGTACTCCTAGATGCTCAAAATTGAAGAAGAAAAAAATGAAGAGTAAAAATGATCAATAAATTTCACAGACGTCTCTGCGCTTGACGTCATTAATATCGGTACGTACGTGCAAAGCATGATGAATTAAGCAAAAAGACGTGTGATAAAGAGTAGATACGGTTCGTGGACGGTGGCTAATATGCCCCAACGAACTTTTTTTCGCTTCCGTTCTAGCGCCGGCCAGTATATTGACTCCTTTAATGAATTAATTAAACAAAAAAACAAAGAAAAACAAATGGAAATAAATCCGTTGGAACGATAACTGATCTGAACATTATCCTCTTTGCCAAAATCACGCACTGTACTTATCCATATTTTTATTTACACTTCACTCCATTGCTGACAGTATGATAACCATATTTGTTAAAATAATATTTCTAAACTCATCCTTTTTTTCTATTTTATTTATCCTACTGCATTCAGAAATAAACAGCGTATGAAAAAAATGCCATGGAAAATTGTAGTATTTTTTAAATAGTATTTTTTACTATATAAAATCGTACAGAACAAAATACAAATCTACAGATTTTTTCTGTCCTTGTGCTCTAGAAAAACTAGCGAAATTTTGTAACTTGAATTTCATAATTTCCAGCATTTTTTTCAACCGCGAAATTGTAACAAATTCTCTTCCCACTACTTTTTAAAACAATTCTACGATGCAATGAGGGAGAAATACTCCTGTCAAAAGAATTTCTGTAACTTTGAATAAAGTTAATGAAAATGACGCCACACGTAAATTCATCAGAAGTATTCCGTCAGCCACGAAAAAATTTCATAGAAAAATCTGGCGAGTTCGACGACAAACCTACAGAATTCCTATCGAACTTTTTATCAATTTTTGCTAGAGTCAGAAAGGGCGGAGACTGGACTGGAGCAATTTCCAAAAATATATGTCCAGCGTTATCTATAGAAATTCCATTTCTCAAATTGCCATTTTGTGACAGCAGCTCTACCGAAAATACTCCACTCTAAAAGAAATGTTCTATGAAATTTTCGTGACCCCTCGACCCCCAACCCCCCCTTTCTTCAAGTAATCGATGTGCGACTCAAGACTGAGAGCGTCCCCTGAGCGTTCGCACCGAAGTTAAGTTAACTCGTATTTTAATTCTAGAAACTAAAAGAAAAACTTAACAAATACATCAGTATTAGAACCATCGTCAGTAACATTCTGATAATCGGCTTCTCGATAAGTCGTACCAACAGCGTTTTATACCTTCTCCATGCGTGCTTGATAGGCGAATTTCAACTCTTCATCGAAAAGAAAAAAGAAACCAAATCTCCGAATGAAAAAAAAAACGTAAAAACCACAATTAACAGGGTTTCTAAGTCTAAGACTAAGTTCCACGATTGGCCAACCCAACTCAAGATATAAAAACCAAAACAAACCACTGAAATCCTATTCTTAACCGAAGAATACGCACAAAACACTCGATGTTGCATCATTAGCGATTTTATAATTTAAAAAAAAAAACATAATGCAAATTCATTCACTTGATTTTGATCGTGAGCAGTGAGAGCCATTGCACTTTATTTTTTGTTCATACTTTCACGTGTCTCACTGCCCACCGTCATACACTAAATAAAGTTAATGATAATAACAAACATGAAAAATATTTAATAATAGTGAATAATTAATTACAAACTGTCTACCAAATAAAATTGAATAAACTAATGAACTAAAAATTGTACACATTGTTTGCGCTGGAACATTGACGATCAATATTATTAAAAAATATAAAAAATTTCCAATTGTAAACCTTGAACAGAGCAGATTTTAATGTATAAACAAAACAAAATGGTATAAGTATTCACGATTTTATGGGTTTTAATGATGTAATCCATTCGTGGATAATCCCGCGTGTAAATAGTTATTAAAGGCTCGTCTCATAACTTGAAGGAGGATTAATCGATGAAATATAATGTATATGTGTAAATTAAAACTAAGGATGTTAATCCCCTCGTGTGGGATAGCACGTGAATTAACTTGAAATTTATTGAATGAGGGAGTGAAATTTCAACTGGAAAATGTACATTTAATACGAATGATAATGCAGTTGAGTGGATTGAGCCGCAATTTAAATTCAACATCACCAGATACATCTGACATTGGCGCCTTGGGCAGGACGAGACTTTGCGACATATCCCCCGATTATGAGGAACGACTGTTTATTATTGATTATTTTGGATTTTTTTTTTCCACTGGATGAATTTGAGTTTCATTGAAAATGTCATACAAATCTGTAATCTGCAATAAACGTGAGCACCTGTAGCGCCGCAATATGTGAAGATCATTGTTATATCTTTGTATGGACCTTTAATACACAATGAATGAATAAATATATATGTATATCAAATATTTTATCTACTAATTATTTATTGCTCTCTCTAGATCCTTCGGCAATGCTCGTGTTTTCTTATTTCAATAAAAATTTAATTAACTTCAAATTAACCAAAATAGAATTCTGTTCATTTATTAATAAATGTTTATTGACTCATCTGTTTCATTATTGCGCAAATAACTTAATTAATTATCATTCAAAAATATATATGTTTATCAAATATTTTATTTACAAATTATTTCTTGCTCTCTACATATCATTTGGTAATACTTTTGTTTTCTTATTACAATGAAAATTAAATTATATTCTATTGATTCACTGATAAATGTTTATTAACTCATCAGTCTCATTATTGCGCAAATGACGTAATTAATTATAATTAAGAAAAATATATATTAAATGTTTTATTGAAATTATTTCTGGTTCTCGATGTGTCGTTTGATAATAACATTTTTATCTATTTCAATAAAAATTAATTAAAACTGAATAAAATTTAATTCATTCAATTGAATTAAATTTTCCTAAGATAATTAACTCATACATTTCCTTACTCGAGAACAATTTAATTGAATTTTAATAGAAAATCCCAAATTTCTATGGAAAGGTAGACAAAAATGGGGAAAACGTAATAATTTTCCGCACGGGTTTCACAATTAATTCGCGAGAAATCTAAAAGAAAAAAAAAATTAAAAAATAGGGAAAATGGAGAGTACGAGCAATCGTTAACAAAGCGTTATCTTCCATTGTTCCCCAGCAATCGGCTGGGCTGCGCACGCACACCGGCAACAGGTAAAATACCTGGCTACCAGGTTAAACTACAGGAACGTATGGTACAACTTATATTGTCCACGTATGCCGCAGGTGCTGAGAAGGGGGAGGCTTGACTTCTCAAGGTGGGAGTCGAACCTGACCGGTTCGACTCGGCCCGACGCCTCTCGATCGACAGTCGCGCACACGAAGTCGATAGATTCAGGTGCAAAAGAGTACAAAACTCCCCGGGGGGAGAGGGGCACAATATGTTACCACCGACTGCCTCAAAAATCAGTCTCCCAGGGGATCGATAATCCTGTAAGTGCGATTCAAGTGTCTCTCGAGTGCCTTCCAATTTGAAATAAACTAGAGCCCGGGGTATTTTAGAAAGTTTTGCGGAGCGCATGCGCGATCTGGTGAAAGCGACGAGAAGTGACTTTTTTATATTTTTACTGGCGAAATAAATTCGATGAGCGTTTTTGAAAATGCGAGGATAATTTTTTAAATTCGCAAAGTGAAGGAGCGATTTTTCCTGCAGAATAATTGCGGATATCCGCCCTTTCACTACGCTGTTGGGGGGGGGGGGGGGGGGGGGGGGAGTTAATTATTTTATTTGTTCAACGAAATGCCGCGAACGCGCAATTTTTGCGCGTGGCAAATTGTGTTGTGACTGGTTTGGAGTTGTTCGGTTAATGTTTTGAATTTTTTAATCCATTGAAAAATAAAAAAATAATAAAACGTGACCTCGAGTATTTGAACTCTGTAATGTCCCCCTCAATCTGCCATTTTTGTTTATATTTTATGGGTGAATATTTGGGAATTTTAGTGATTGATTGAAAGTAATTAATTCGTTGATTTCGGTTTAGCGATCAAATGATTTGGTCGACTATTTTTGTTCTCCGATTGCCTGAGATCTGCCGCAGTCCAGGTAAAACCGAATGTTGTGGACATCCGCTTTATTGTGTGGATTGTAATTTTATCCGGTGAACAAAAAACTCTAGGGTACAAAGCATGACTTGCTGCATGCATTCTCTCTCCCTTTGTAACGTTTCGGTCTTCGTTTCGCGCTCGTACTGGAGAACCCGTCCGACGGCATTCCGGGACGCCCGATCGAGCGTCGAAACGCCAACGCTCGAGTCAAGGATAGGCTCGAAGTCATTTTACTGGTCATTTAAACCGTTAGAGATATTACTAACAAAAATGAAATATAAATAATAAAATAAAATAAAATTTCCCGATCGAATTTTGTCAGACGATTAAAAAAATTAAGGAGACAAATGAAAAATGAAAATTAATAGAATTTGATAGAGTAGGCGTCGATTATTAGAAATTATTTGTTTTAAATTGTTAAAAGTATTTCTCCTGGAAATTTGCACCTGAACAACCCTTCCGCTCGCACTTCCCGGGAAATTCGTTGAATTTAAATTACCCAGGCTCTCGATTTTTCGTCCACTCGTTTTTTTTCAACCACAAAGAATGCTATCGTGACTGGCCCGCGTATAATCCCAAGGCGATTAAATTGCGTTAGCGCGACTCGTTACTGACGGTCGAACCCATGGTCTGTGAAATTACGTAAGAAATCGAGTGTACGAGCTCGGCGGTGAGAAATGAAAATGGAAGGGAAGAAATATCGAAAGCGGTGGCAATGAATTTCCCTCCCCTCGGAGCGAGATTTTCCGGAAAAATTACACAAGCGATTGGTAAAATTTGTTGACTCCTCAATAAAATTTATTTAGACCTGTCCATTTTGGTGAGAATATCTCATTATTCTCGAATATTTTCAGTCATTCAATGACACCTCCTCCCCCGTCGCGGTTAACCCCGAAGATCTCGAGTTTCCGCATCGATTTCGCGTCATTACTGCATTCTCTTCATCGGAGAAAGGGCATTTTGTTTCACCCAGAACGTTCACTCGGGTAATCGATATGACTTCGATGTTTTATTTCCATTTCAATAAAAATTCCAATATTTTTACGCCGTCAGGGGCTCAATAGAATGTCAAATAATTCTACAATTCGAATCTTTTCTTGTCAATTTCCCTTCAAAATATTAATTTAATTAAACTGGCAGTCAATAATTTTTTCATTCGAGTTTCAACAGACGTAGTTCCTCCGATTGAACAAAAATTGTTGTTATATTCTGTAATTACCCGAAGGAATGTCTGGTACCTGCGGCGCTTTCCAAATATTTCAAGCCCTCTCCCAAAATAATTAGAAAAAATAAGTGAGTATTGCCGTCATCATCCGACATCGCTTCGATTTTTCCGAGAAATAATCAACGCCTAATCAGTTTTTTTCTGACGATCTGTGGAAGAATGTACTTATCGCTCTCCCGTGTTAAAATTGTCGAAGTGAGATCGTGAACGTGTCTCCCTCTCATTAACAATTACATTGACACGTGAGTGGTGAAAGACGCCAGTATTTATATTTTTATCTTGAGCAATGAGTCATGCGCTGATGTTTCCACGTCCTTGGTGGTATCGTTCATTTACATAATTCAGGAAATGTTGTTACACGTAAGTTAGTTTTTACGAATGTCGCCACAGGAGGATGTGGAGAATCGAGTTGTGAGAAATTAATTGTGACTTATTTTACTCAGTATTCAATTGTGCAGAATCACACCAGGACTCATCGACAAAATTGAATCGCTGTGACAATTAGAAATTTTATCTGTACAATTTTACCCCTAAATAATTAAATTCTTTAATTAACTCTCAAATCCTGGGGATTAATGTGAGTATTTTCCGCGCAAATGGCGTCATTTTTTTTGCGTAAGATAATTAATAATCACCTGCAGAATATTAATTTACGTGACAGAAGATAATTGCACAACAGCCGGATAATAATACAATTATTGATACCGTTCAGAGGCAGTAATTCCCCGTAAAAATTCCCCAATTACTCAGTAAAGTTTACCAGCAATTCCCCAGAATAAATTCTTTTTTTTCAACATTTTACATTTTTTTTCATAAATTTCAGATTATGGATCCTCCGAGGAACGAGCCATTCGACTACAGTTAAAAAAAATAACTAAATGCTCAGTAAATTAGAAATGTGGAGTGGAGTGTGTGACTAATCAGTGGGAAATCGAGGAATTAAAATGTTGAGTAATTGGATAATCGGAGTATTCCTGATTGCAACAGTGGGGGGAATGCTGGACCCGGCGGGTACAAAATGTGGAAACATGAGGTGCAGTACAACTGAGTACTGCAGTCCTTTTGACACTCAGTGCCGGCCGTGCAGTGTAGCATGTGACGCCTCCAGTCGCAATTACCTCGAGGAGCTCTGCATCAAAGACTGCCAGGGTAAGTCCCCTCTTCTCCACGAATTTCAATAAAATAAAAATAGCAAATATTAAGTCACTCAGTCTCGAATCCCAAACTAAAACCCCAAGTCCCGGGCAAAATCAGAAATTGGAGTAATCATTTACCCAGGTAGAAATCGACAATCGAAAAAGGGCTCATCACACCCTGAATCGAGGCTCGAAAGTCCTGAATGAGGGCTGGGATCTAGCCTTGAATCAGCCCTCTTTTAACCCTAAAATGATAACATCGTTTCAGGCTCGTCAAACGAGTCTCGTTCAAGGCTCGCCGGAAAGGCTGAACAGAGCCTCGAAAAACGAAATTTTGAGGACTGAGACGAGCCTGATATGCGTAATTTTCTAGCTTGGTAGAGACTATAAGGAGGTTGTTTTTGGGCTTGGGAGCCCAAACTGGAAAAAAAATGGGATAAGAAGACTTTTTACGTTTAGGCATCGTGTTTATCATAAAATGGAAAACGTAAAGAA